>JBBPDC010061229.1:0-10000 GCA_037974485.1 Hemigrammopetersius urotaenia
ATGCTGGGTTGCCCCTGTGCCAGAGGATGACTCCAAAGCTTGTTACAAGTATTGTAACACAGAAATTCGAGCGCAACTTAATGATTTGAAGGAACATGGCGCCACAATATAACACAAGTCTCGTTGTGTGCCAAGTGTTACGTATTTTGCTGTACCAATGGGGTCTGCTGCAGGAACGGGTGGATATCAGCAATTGTTGGGGGGATTTGATTCCTCCGTGTATTAGCCACATGTTTGGCTTTAATGGACTGTACATAGTTATTCGTGTTCAGCATTCTACAGTTCAAGAAGAGTAATAAACTTCGAGGTAAGATCCGTTCTATAAAAACTGCATGTGACTGACTAAATAGTTCTAATTGCGTGCTGACAAGGAAGCTTGTTTGTGCATTGTTCTGTGTTTATTTTATAAAACTGTTTATAACGTCATGCTCTTTATCAGGCTACGTCTATATTTTTAGGTACAACATAAGTTTTTTGCTAGGTAGAGATTTGGGCTGGTTTTATTGAAGTGGGCGGGTTTTACGTTCAGTTTGGGCTGGAAACTGTCGCTCAGATCTGGCAACCCTGATTAGGACCCAGGCGGAGCTACACGGCGCTGCTTGTTAGCGAGTAGCAACTGGAGCCCATTTAGTAATATTTCTCTGGTAGCTTAAGTGAAAGGAAAGGTTTGGTGAAAAGTATTCAGCCCTCTACACACGCTAATTCCTTTCTACAACCCTGGGGGCTAAGCCCCCCTTGTCTTTCCGTCCTAGTGACGAGCCTGTTTCACAGCAGGCATTCTCGCCCCCTACAGTGCAATTCGGCTAGGTATACATCCGCGCTAAAATATCAAGGTGACAGTCATCATAGCTTGCATAGTATAGTCCCAGCTCCCAACCCAACTTTATTAACAGCAATTTTTTTTTTTATCATCCGATAAGAGTCTCACGTTAACACTGCACGTTAACGCTGAGAACAGCGCACCACTAATATATACAGTCAAGCCCATAATTAACCATACCCCTGGCAAATTTTGACACAAAGTTACTTTTAAGTTATATTTTGACAAGAAATGACATAGGTGTCTCCAAAAAGATAACACAACGATGTACAAGAGACATTATTGAGGGAAAAAACATTTCTCAGCTTTTATTTACATTGGAGCAAAAAGTGTCATGTTCAAAATTATTCATACCCTTCACAAACTGTCGCAGTCTCTGGGAAAATCCAAAGTTCTATACCATTCCAAACAGTCCAAGCTGTTCTAAAGCATCCTAATTACCTTGATTCATTGGGAACAGCTGTTTTAATCAACTCAACAGGTGAAAAACAGCAGCTCTCAGCAGTTGGTTTGTGGACAGTCATGGCTAAGACAAAGGAGCTCAGTGAGGACCTGCGGCTGCTCACAAGTTAGGAAACTTGGCCTTTGCAAATGCTCATCTGGACAAAGAAGAAGACTTCTGGTCTTCTGTGTTATGGTCAGATGAAACAAAAATGGAATTGTTTGGTCACAATGATGTTTCCTTCATTTGGCATAAAAAAGGAGAAGCCTTCAACCCAAAGAACACCATTCCCACTGTCAAACATGGTGGTGGGAACCTAATGCTTTGGGGGTGTTTTTCAGCCAATGGACCAGGGAACCTAATCACAGTAGAGAGCACCATGAAAAAAGAGGAATACATGAGGATTCTCAATGACAACATCAGGCAGTCTGCAGAGAAACTTGGCCTTGGGCACCAGTGGACATTTCAGCATGTCAATGACCCAAACACACAGCAAAAGTGGTGAAGAAATGGTTAGCAGACAACATTAAAGTTTTGGAGTGGCCAAGCCAGAGTCCTGACTTGAATCCGATTGAGAATCTGTGGGGGGAGCTAAAGATCAGGGTTATGGCAAGAAGACCCTCCAACCTGAAAGATTTGGAGCTCATTGCTAAAGATGAATGGGCAAAAATACCCGTGGAGACGTGCAAAAAGCTGGTCTGCAATTATAGGAAGCGTTTGATTGCTGTAATAGCCAATAAATGCTTTTCTATTGATTATTGAGAAGGGTATGAATAATTTTGGACATCACACTTTTTGCTCCAATGTAAATAAAAGCTGAGAAATGTTTTTTTTCCCTCAATAATGTCTCTTGGGAGACACTTATGTCATTTTCCGTCAAAAAATAACTTGCTGGTTGAATAAAAGTAACTTTATGTCAAAATTTGCCAGGGGTATGATTAATAATAGGCTTGACTGTATATATACACATATATATATATATACACAGTGATGTAGTGATTCCTGATGAACTTGGAGTTCTACAGTTTTCTCAGCCATTCCAGAATCTTCTGCCACACTGAACCTGAAGCCTGGTTTAAAATCGTTCCTAAAAATCCAGTGACAAACACATTTAGTTACTATTTATCAGAGAGCTTTTATTTTGTCAAGATAAATATACAAAAAGCGATGCCTGTCGATCACCAACATAAACAAACTTCCAGTGGCAAAAAAAAAGATTACCCACAATGCACAGCGCACCAGGTCGGGCGCTACAGCAGAGCTTCTCGCAGCATCTGACCGAGGCACTGAGGAGGAAGAGGAGGAAGAGAAAGAGGAAGATGAAGAGGAGGAAGATGAAGAAGAGAAAGAGAAGGAGGAGGAAGAAGAGAAAGAGGAGGAAGAGCGCCTGCAGGCAGCGCATTAAGGCTGAAAAGCAATGTTAAAGAAGCTGAAAAAAAAGTCACAAATTAAAGAGACCATTCAGCTGCTCCTCCCCCAGATCAGCCAATCAGCTTCTAGATTCAACTCCACCAATCAGCACGGAGCTAAACTTCCTGCCATGAAAACTGGAGAATAAGAGTCCTCTTAATCACCTGTTACCTACAGCGCTGTGCAGAAGTCTCGACTCCCTTCATTTCTTTATATTTTGCTTGGTTTTCAGTCTGATCTTTCAGGGACTGGGCAGGAAATGAGAGGTTCTGAAAGTCCTTCAGGAAGCCTGGAGAACTGTCCCTGAAGAACACACTACCACAGAAGGTCTGGATCTCTGGAAGCACATATGAAAAACTGAGGGTGTCAGGACTTCAGCTCAGGGCGAGTCTGGGCTGAGTCGGGGAGGAGCAGCTGCACTGTGGCTTTAAAGGACTGCAGGAGACACTCCTCTGAGACCCAGACACCTCACACACAGCCAGACAGAGACAGGAGGTGGCAAAAACACTTACAGTAACGTTTGTTAGTGTCATTAATGATGTCTTACAACATTCACACCGTCAAATATAGAGAAAGGACTACCCAAAACAGGTCTAACAGATCACAGCTGTACCGCTGTCCAATCACAGCCTGCCTAAAGGACAAATACAACCCCACCAGCCAATCAGAGTGCAGAGAGGAGCCCCCTACCACGACACCAGAGGGCCACACCACAGCAGGCCAGCAATTTGCAAAGAAAAAATAAAAATAGATAAATTCCTTCTATCAATATTACTATTCACCCAAATATTCCAAACTGAGCAAGGAAGCCACACAGGGCGAGAGCCAGAGAGTGAGTTTAAAAAGGAGATTGTTTTCAGCAGAGAGTAATAGGAGAGTGTGTGTGTGTGTGTGAGTGTGTGTGAGATCTGACACTCGGGCAGCGCTCCTGGCCGCTCTGGGAGTGTGTTGGTGTATAAATAGACACAGGGTAAAGATTGATGGGCGTGTCCTCAGAGTCAGAACATCTGGACTGAACTGCACCACCTCCAGCCGCCCGCTCACCCTACAGCTCCCAGAATCATCTCGGCTCAGTTCCGCAGGGCGGCCAGTCTGCAAACAGAACCAGAACAGAACACTGTCAGACAGGTGCAACACAAAGCACTTCGACAAGAAACACCCAGATCCACATCCTGGACCACAAACACGATCCAGTGATGGTATTCAGTTTATACAGAAGTGATATTTATATAAAATCTAACATTGACCAGTTCTGCATTTCTGTACAACTTTACATGTTTTATATTTGTGTAATTTTGCACAATAAATAATTGCTCATTTTTTAAAAATGTGCTTGTGTGGAAAACATGGCACCTACTTCCCTAAACCAGCCAGGTTCTCCTGTGTTTCTAGGTTCTGGAGTATGACTGTGAGAGTGAGTGAGGTGGTACCTGTGGGAGTGTGGGAGTGTGTGTGTGTGGGAGTGTGTGTGTGTGTGTGTGTGAGAGCTTCCAGGTTGTTGAGTGTGACTGTGGGAGTGTGTGAGGTGGTACCTGCGTGAGAGCTGGTCCTCCTTTTCCTGCGAGCGTGTGGAGGTCTCCCCCAACGAGGCGGCTCCGGCGGGCAGCTGGTCCAGCTGGTCCACCACCTCCAGGCCGCTCTCCTCCGCGATCTGCAGGATCAGGTCGTCCACCTGGTCCTGCGGCGTCGTCAGCGTGGTCGCTGAGCTCATTGAGTCCTCCATCACCTGTAACACCAGACCAGACCACTGATCCGCGGTGCCACGCCCACTGACCCACAGGGCCACGCCCACCGATCCACACTCCCCTCCCACGGGGCCACGCCCACTGACCCACAGGACCACGCCCACGAATAAAAGTTAATGTTTAAAAGTTAATCATCAGAAATGTTATATACTCTAAATCTGCCTCAGACTAACTGAGGGCCCGTTTCACCACACGCTCCCGCTCTTTTACATAAAAGTGTGATCTAGAACGAGTGTGAGAAGAGTGTGACCTAGGCTCTTTTAAATAATTGTGTGATCTAGAATGTTCTAGTTTCGGGACCAAATGAAAGGAGTAAACCTACCGAGGTGTGAACGTCCAGGTTCTGCACTTGACTCTCAAACTTGTCCATGACAGCAGAGACCTTCTGCAGGTCCATGGAGTTCAGAGCTTTATCCAGAGCTTTGGTCACCTGGGTCATGTTCTTGGTCACCTTAAGAATGCAGAACACAGCAGAACCGTGAACGTACTGCAGCTGGAGGACGGAACCAACAGACTTTTCACTTTTAAAGACTACAGAACCAGTAAAGAAGTTCCTCACTCTAAACTGTAATATTTACACACATTTACTCCACAGGGGTTTGGGGCCCCACCCTGGATTCGCTGATCTTCAGAAGTGTAACAGGATTCACTGGAAGTTCAGTTTAATGGTGTGAAAGTTTAAATCCCCCCTTTATCACAGCAGCTCATGTTAACCTAACCCTCCCAGCAGAACCACTTGTGTGTGATGTTCTGGATCATGTGGAGCTTGTGGGTCTCCAGCTGGTCCCTGGAGAAATATCTGGAGACTGGGGAGGACGAGATGTCCCTCTCTAAACTCTCTGCTCTTCTCTGGACTGGAGAGAATTCTGGAGCAGTTCTGAAGGAGTTTGGGCTCCTGCTGCAGGACTTCAGTCACTAAAGGCAGACCTGCTGTGTCTCTGTGGATCAATAATGAGTTCTACAGAAATAAACTCTGAACACCAGTCGTTACATTAGTGCTCTGTATTGTTTGATCTTAAAAAATCCTAGGGTGGACCCAAACGCCTGGTCTGCAGTGTAAAGGAAATGAAACTGGTGTAGCAGTGCGTCCTTAGGACGGCGCGTTTAGAAATGAGCTGTGTGTGAATTAAAACGGAACATGCAGAGACACACACTGACCCCCTTCATGGTGACGGCGGTCTGGACTTTGGAGGCCACAGCGTCCACGCGGGACGCCATGCGGAGCCAGTTCACCCCCTCATTCTTTTTCCGGATGGCATTCTCAGCGTAAACGCGCGCACAATCCACATTCTTCTGCTGCAGGGCCTGAAAACACACACACACAGTAAATAACTACATATATCTCTCAGGACCTGTCCAGGAGGTGAAGAGCCCCTCAGAGACATCTCGGAGCTCAGACCGTTTTACTAGAGTAGTCTAGACTGATCTGAGATCTGATCTGCGTTCTGATAATCTGTGGTTTGCTGATGTAACACGGGAGTGTTTTCAGGGATGGAACTCACCAGTGAAGAGGCTGAAGAGTGGAAGCTGTAATGGCTTCACAGAGTTGGGTTCCATATTAAAGCCTGTGTATTTGAATGCAGCGGTGTTTACGCAGTTAACGGACGGTAATCTTTATCCAAACCGTGTTTTTCTTTCTGTTGTTGAATTCTTCACTAAATTTCTCTCATAAATGTCTTTATAGGTGTCAAATTCCCCCGAATTTTACGAGTGGGTGAACGGTGCTGGACAGTTAGACATGTCCGCTCCGCCCGCCATCTTTTTTGTTTTGTTTTGTTTTGAAAAGACACAATTCTCTGCAGCACAGTACTATTTTAAGCAAAGCACCAGACTGGAACAGTAGTACTGAAAAGCTTCACTGGTGGGGGTTCAGTTTAACTCCCAAACCTGCCCCCTGCTGGCCAGCACACCACACTGCCTCCACACAGTCTGAGTCGCAGCCTCCTCACATGACCTTTACATCACAGGAAGTGTGTGAGTGACGGTTTGTGAGGGAAAGTCCAGACACCGCTCCTCTAATCGGAGACTAGACCGAACACAAAGACTCTTAAAGCAGAAACTAGAGACAGAATTATCTGAACAGCACAGTGTGTGTGTGTATGTGAGACCTGGACCTGACTGCAGTTCTTCATCTTAACCAACTTGAGTGGGCAAATGCTCACATTCTATGGCGTCTGGTACCTTGGAGAGGCGTCCTGTTTACGGCTGAGGTTTTCACTGTTCAGGGCAGATGGCAGACAGCGTGTGGCGTCTTGTGGGTGAGCGGTTTGCGGACATCAGCGTTGTGGATGGAGTGGCCCATGGTTGCGGTGGGATTATGGTAAGGGCAGATGAACATTTTATTGATAGCATTTTGAATGCACAGAGATACCGTGACGAGATCCTGATGCCCATTGTTGTGCCATTCATCCATGGCCATCACCGCATAATAATGCACAGCCCCATACTGCAAGGATCTGGATCTGCAATTTCTGGAGGCTGAAAACATCCTAGTTTTTGCATGGCCTGCATACTCACCACTGAGCATGTGTGGGATGCTCTGGTTCGGCGTATCCGACAGCATGTTCCAGTTCCTGCCAATATTCAGCAACTTCACACAGCTATTGAAGAGGAGTGGACCAACATTCCACAGCCCACAATCAACAACCTGAGCAATATTCCTGTTGTCTAATCAGCACTGATATTCCACACCTGTGAGGAGGGATCGATTTTCTGGAAAAAGAGAAGTGCTCACTAACACAGATTTAGATCTGTGAACAGTATTTGAGAGTAATAGGTCTTTTGTGTATGTAGAAAATGTTTAAGTTCAGCTCATGAAAAATGGGAGCAAAAACAAAAGTGTTGCGTTTATTTTTTTGTTTAGTGTATGTTAACTCTGTCTGTTCCATCTCTTACCACAGGGGGCAGGGTCTCATCACACACAGCAGAACTAACCAACCACAAAAACTTCCAACTGGACACCACACACTCGCGTGCACACAAACACTTGCGTGACGGCACACACTTGCGCAAATCAGATCAGTGTTTATAACAATATAATCAGCTCACCTTCTTCACCTTCGCCTGCTCAGCCTTCGAGTCTTTTTCTGCTTTCTTAGCTAATCGCTCCAACTGCTTAGAGGTAAACTGAGAGACAGACAGAGAGAGAGAAAGACAGAGAGAGCGAGAGACAGAGAGAGAGGGAGTTTAAACACCAGGAATTTGAAAGTTAATGTTAATTAATAGTAACGAGTGTCTCCCAGTAAATGAAAGAGACCAATCAGAGAACAGAGATTATTTACCTTTAACTGGAACAGAGTTTCTGTAACAACACAAACAGAACAAAATCAGCACCTCTCCACCCACCCCTCCATCCATTTCTCTACTAATCCACCCCTCCATCCATCCCTGCACTCAACCCTCCACTCACCCACCCATGAGTGTGTGTGTGTGTGTTTGAGAGAGAGAGAGAGTGAGTAAGAGTGTGTGTGTGAGTGGTTATATTGTTACAGTTATATACAGTGTGTTTACAGTCATGGTCAAAATTGTTTGCACCCCTCAAATTTTTCCAGAAAATCAAGTATTTCTCACAGAAAAGTATTGCATTAACACATGTTTTGTTATACACATGTTTATTCTCTTTGTGTGTATTGGAGCAAAACAAAAACAGGAGGAAATGCCACGTAACAATATAATACGACATAATATCACACAAAAATGGGCTGGACAAAATTATTGGCACCCTTTTAAAAATGTGGATAAATAAGATTGTTTCAAGCCTGTGATGCTCCTTTAAACTCACCCGCGGCAAGGAACAGGTGTGGGCAACATAAAAATCACACCGGAAAGCTGATAAGAAGGAAAGTAGTTCACTTAGTCTTTGCATTGTGTGTCTATGTGTGCCACACTAAGCATGGACACAGAAAGAGGAAAAGAGAACTGTGTGAGGACTTGAGAACCAAAATTGTGGAAAAATATCAACAATCTCAAGGTTACAAGTCCATCTCCAGAGATCTAGATTTGCCTTTGTCTACAGTGCACAACATTATCAAGGAGTTTGCTACCCATGGCACTGTAGCTAATCTCCCTGGGTGTGGACGAAAGAGAAAAACTGATGAAAGGTTGCAATGTAGGATAGTCCGGATGGTGGATAAGCAGCCCCTAACAAGTTCCAATGAAATTCAAGCCGTCCTATAGGCTTAGGGCATCAGTGTCGGCGCGAACTATCCGTCAACGTTTAAATGAAACGAAACGCTATGGCAGGAGACCCAGGAGGACCCCACTGCTGACACAGAGACATAAAAAAACAAGACTACAGTTTGCCAAAACGTACTTAAGCCAAAATCCTTCTGGGAAAATGTCTTGTGGACAGATGAGACCAAGATAGAGCTTTTTGGTAAAGCACATCAGTCTACTGTTTACCGAAAATGGAATGAGGCCTACAAAGAAAAGAACACATTACCTACAGTCAAACATGGTGGAGGTTCAATGATGTTTTGGGGTTGTTTTGCTGCCTCTGGCACTGGGTGCCTTGACTGTGTGCAAGGCATCATGAAATCTGAGGATTACCAAAGGATTTTGCGTCACACTGTAGGGCCCAGTGTCAGAAAGCTGGGTTTGTGTCCGAGATCTTGGGTCGTCCAGCAGGACAATGATCACAAACATACTTAAAAAAAGCACAGAGAAATGGATGGCAACAAAGCGCTGGAGAGTTCTGAAGTAGCCAGTAATGAGACCAGATCTAAGGCCTAGTTTACACTGTCAGTTAAATGTGACCCAATTCCGATTTTTTGCTCATATATGACACAAATCGGATCTGTTCCATGACAGGAAAAAATGCATGTTATGGGTGCCAATAATTTTGTCCAGCCCATTTTTGGAGTTCTGTGTGACATTATGTGAAATTTGCTTTTTTTCCCCGTTTTTGTTTTGTTCCAATACACACAAAGAAAATAAACATGCGTATAGCAAAATGTGTTAATGCAATACTTTTCTGTGAGAAATACTTTATTTTGTGGAAAAGTTTCAGGGGTGCCAACAATTTTGGCCATGACTGTATATGACTGCGTGTGTGTTTATAATAACATAATATCAATAATACACTCCACAAAATCAATAATACACTCCACAAAATCAATAATACACTGCATGTCAAATAATACACTGCATGTCAAATAATATCCTCCATAATATCAATCATATTCTCCACAATATCAATAATACACCGCATATCATCAATAATATCCCCCATATCAATAATACACTCCACAATATCAATAATACACTCCACAATATCAATAATACACTCCACAATATCAATAATACACTGCATATCATCAATAATATCCTCCATAGTATCAATAATACACTCCATAATATCAATAATACGCTCTATAGTATCAATAATATGCTCCATAATATCAATAATATGCTCCATAATATCAATAATATGCTCCATAATATCAATAATATGCTCCATAATATCAATAATACGCTCCATAATATCAATAATACGCTCCATAATATCAATAATACGCTCTATAGTATTAATAATATACTCCATAATATCAATAATATGCTCCATAATATCAATAATATACTCTA
>JBBPDC010061250.1:0-11010 GCA_037974485.1 Hemigrammopetersius urotaenia
TCTCTCACTGTCTCTGTATCTCTCTCTCTCTCTGTATCTCTCTCTCTCGCTGTCTCTGTCTCTCGCTCTCTCTGTCTCTGTCTCTCGCTCTCTCTGTCTCTGTCTCTCGCTCTCTCTGTCTCTGTGTGTCTCTCTCTCTCTCTCTCTCTCTCTCTCTCTCGCTGTCTGTATCTCTCGCTCTCGCTGTCTCTCGCTCTCTCTGTCTCTGTATCTCTCTCTCTCGCTCTCTCCGTCTCTCTATCTCTCTCTGTCTCTGTATCTCTCTCTCTCTCTATATCTCTCTCTCTCTCGCTCTCTCTGTCTCCGTCTCTCTATATCTCTCTCTCTCTCGCTCTCTCTGTCTCCGTCTCTCTATCTCTCTCTCTCTCTATCTCTCTCTCTCTCTCTGTATCTCTCTCTCTCTCTCTCTCTCCGTGGAACATACAGTCAAATTTGAAACCCTGTGGGGAAATTTTTTTAACCATTTTTCAGCCCTAATGGGTCCCTATCAAAATGTGAAAGATCTCATGTAGTACTAAAGTTAATTGTACTGTTGTAGTGTAAGGTAAACCAAATGTCAGTGTGTAAAGTGAAACTAGATGTAAGATGAGTCCGAAACAGTAAAGTGTTAATTACTCACAAAAAGCTCACAGGTGTTGACTGACCTTGCAAACAAACCGACAGTCTCACTGTTTATCGGTGTAAGATAGTCAAGTCATGTAGAGAAAAACTGTATGACGCTGAGATTTCTCTCCACAGGGCACCTTCCCCCATGGTATAGATATCTTAACAGCCGCAGACTACTTTGCCGTTGGAAACCTGAATAACTGCTACCTGACCATCAGGTAAGGAGCAGCATTAACCCCTTAGAGTCTAGGCTGTTTACCAGGGGTGGGCAATGCTTTGTTATTGTGGTCATGACCGCTTTTCTCAGTATGCAGTTCAGCTGTACTGAACTTATTTATGAACCACAAAATAAACTCCACACTATAAAATGTAACCATAAGACTGTAGGCCGTTTCTCAGCACTTGATAGCCCAGTTTTACTAGGACCCCCACAAGACCTTCACTTTTTTTTTTTTAAGGTCGGTTGTTTAGGTGTATTCATAATGTTGGCTCAAATATCACAATGGTGATCCCAAACCCACCTAAATAATACCTGCACATCGGTGGGCTTTTGGACACCCTAACCATTGATGGACAGGGCAGAATGGCTCTTATCCATTAGGGTAACAATAAGGCTACCCTCATTAAGGGCTTATAAATGTATCATTTCAGTTTAAACATAATAAGCAGTTCTAAACAAGTGGTAAAGGTTGTCCTACAGTGAGGGATCTTGCCTGTTGCTTTTCTTGTCCCTTATCAGTTGTAAACATCATCAGGTATTTAACATGCTACAGCCATTAAAACACAAGAACTTGCTTATTAATGATTTCTAATCTGTCTACAACCTAATTTACAACCGGATAATAACGCTTTATAAGCATAGTTTTATTATAACGTGTCTGTCTGTCACGGTAAAGGCTCCTGAAGGGACAGTTAACCTCAGTAAAAGACCCGCCCTCAGCTGTAATGCCACCCGGCCAGTGAGATTCCGTGCCGACTGTGGAGAGTAACAATGTGGAAAATGCTAGCCTCGGGGAGCAAAGCGCAGAGCTTATAGATTACTCCTCATCTTTAAATTGGATCCACCTGCTGTGATGCCGCTGTATGTAAATGACCTCTGCTCTGACGGGCTTGATTTATGCCTCAAAAAGGCTGAAACTCTTCATAGCGATGATAAACTACTGTATGCTGAAAAGGTGGGGATGTGTAAATGCATTTGTTTTCATGACATCACAATAAAAAACGAATAATAAAATATAATAAATAATCTAATAATATAATAAAGTACTAAATACTTTTTTTTAAATATAGAATTTTTTTTTTTACAGGTTAGTCTCAGTACAGCTATATAGACTGAGAACTCAGTGGAGCTCCACCAAACTGTGACGCTGTAAAAACTACACACATTGCAGATTCATGCTGGATTAGTTACAATTCTTATCCATCAGCCTGTATCAAATACACACACCACAGATTCGTACTGGAGCAAAATCATGCCACAGTCGTTCCTGTCGGCCTCTTCTGTGTGCGGGTTTCAAAGTTGCAGTTATTATCTATCAGACTGTAAAATTTGCACACATTGGAGTTTGTTGGTTTAAAATCACTCCAGAATGACTGCTGTAAGACTGTATAAACTACACACACTGCAGATTCATACTGATTTAAAGTAGGGCTGTCAGTAGATAAAAATATTTAATCGCGATTAATCTCATGTTTGCCGTAGTTAACTCGCGATTAATCGCACCTTTAAGTCTATACTATATATACTGTTTTTAATACTCTTATCAACATAGGAGTAGACAAATCTGTTTGCTTTGTGCAGATTTATCTTTATTCGTGACAAAGGTGAAATTAACACTGTGAAAAAAAAACTGTAAACAAATAAGGGGATTTTAACCGCAGTGTTCTCTTTAACACAGTTAGTTTAAATATTTCTGTAAAAACATTAATGTAATCAAATCAAACCTATTTGCCACTGCAGGGCGTTCACGTTTTATCTAGCTTGTGATTGGAAAATAAGTTCCCAGAGCATGGGGGCGGAGCCAGTGTTATTAAAGTCGCATTTTGTGTAATGGTCAGGTGTCATATATGGACCAAAGTAATGGGAGCGCTGTATTTTGCGGGGGTCAGATGTCCCATTACTTTTGTCCATATTAAATAGCTCAATGCTGGTGTTCAGGATCGGACTGGCGATCTGTGCGTTCTGCAAAAAGGCCCAAGATCTGGCCGAGATGCGAAAACCCAACCTGGTAAAGACAGTCCCAGTCCGCTCCTGCGCGCGCTGCTGCGGTGAAAGCACTGCCTTTCAAAATAAAAGGATTTTAAAAACCTGCGTTAACGCGCGATAAAATTACTGTCGGCGTTAAGTAAATAATGCGTTAACGCGATAATAACGCGTTAACTTTCCCAGCCCTAATTTAAAGTCATTCCCACATTACTATTGTCAGACAGTATTAAAACCTTAAGTCTGGTCAGTTCATAAACACACATCACTTTGATCTTTCCTTCGGCCTTTCGGTGACCAGGATTGAACAGTCTGTGAAAGTCTCACTGACATAACATTCACTTTAGCCACGTTGTCATTTGACAAGTATGTAACCGCACTATGGTTATGGGTCCCTTTCTCCTCCTTTTCTCTGAAGTGTCTACATAGCAGGTTTTGAAGAATACACCAAGCCAATGATTGACCATTTGGTGGCCATGAAAGTCAACCACTGGGATAGGTAAGGAGAATTTCACACGACCGTTTCCTGTAATGCCTTAAAATATACATCAATGCGGTTTATAACTATGGTTCTCTCCAACTGTGCTCAGCGCGATCCGTGAGCTGGCCACCAAAGCACTCCACAACCTGACCCCCCAGGCCCCGGATTACATGGTCAACACAGGTGATCACAGACATCATGCAGAGGGCGTTAGCATGAAGGAAGGGGAATAAATACTGTGCCGCATTTGTCAACTAATCACTAACACTATAAAGCAGATACTGTGTACAAATCTCCAAGTAAATGTACTGCTTTGTGGGAGAACCGTGTATCAGTTGCATGGTCACAAATAATTTAGCCCTGCTTCATTTCTTTAAGTGTACTGAGCTTTGAGATGGTCAATATACTTTGTACACAAAATCATAATTTAATATATATGTTTTTTGTGAATCTTCTATATTTGGCATGTTAATATCATGCCAATAGCAGCTATAACCGATGATCAGATGATACTGATTTATTGTTTTCTTTCAGTTCTTCCTCAGCTTTTGCCAATGGCAACAGGAATGGACCTGCATGGCCGTCATGGGGCAATACTGGCTTGTGCTGAAGTCACTCATGCCCTCTATAAGTTGGCGGCACAGAGTAACAGGTGACTGCAGAGTTTAATTACGACCAGTTTGCGTGTCTGTGTGAAAATGCTAAGTGTGATTTGCATGGTCGCATTAAACATTGGTTTTGTGGCCAAAAAAAGTTTAGGTTTTGCTCACAGTGGGGCTTCAAACCGGCGTCTCTTTCGACTCTCTTCAATCAGCACGCTGTGCCTTAACGCTGAACCACATGGGCATTAATATGCTGTCTAATACCAAGCCATTTATGGTTAAGGACAGGAGAAAACGGGTGGAGGGAACCACTCACGTGAAAATGTGCACATTCATGGGCTGACTATGTTTAATTGAACCATAACAAACAGAGACGTCTTGTTTATAAGTGACCTGAGCTTTTTGTTTTACAGTCGGAGTTATTTGTTGCTTCACGTTTTGTCCCTTTCCAGCTGCCATAGCCATTATATAGAGACATCCTCTCTGCTAGACACTTTTTTAAGGTGACTCATCCCTGCCTTCTCTCTCTCTCCATACAGTACAGAGGTGACTCGACCACAAAAATGGAATTTGTAAACGATCAATACTCGGGCCCCCGGTCACACGATCAAAAATCTAGATACAAGTGCAATACTTTATTAAAGAACATGTCAGTGTTGCTACTTCAATGCGGGCTCGGACGAGAAGCGCCAGATTCCAGCTAGAAAAAATGTTAGAAGAAGGAAAAGAATAGTGATTGTGCCAGCAACTGCAATAATAATAACCATGTGTTTTTAAAACGACCATATAATGTGTGTGTTACTATTATAAAGGCCTTTAGCGTCCTCTTATGCTCAGATATTCTGCTTGGAAACCTGAAACACACAACATGGACCTGATTGAATGTTTCTGTGGTCTTTGTCGCTGATGTGAGCGAGCCGTATCTACCAGAATAATAACATTCAGAAACAAGAAGGTAATGGGAATCACACACACATTACAGTAGGTTTGCAGATTTTAACCACAGACTAAATACAGTTGGACATTCCCAAAACGCGAACAGTTGGATCAGCTATTATGGGATTACAGTAAGGATTTGAGTTTCGTTTGGACCCATTTCAGAAGGGGTGGGAAGGACTGGCAAAAGCTGCATGAGTAAGACTGGAGTAATGAGTCTTTCTGGAGCAAACAGCTTTCACACTGTTCTCATGCGAGGGCATCTTCAAAAGGCCAGGTCTTTTGAGTTCCGTCCTGATTCACAAGTGTATCGCAATACTTTAAACCACAGTGGTGCTCTGACAGAGGATTTATTCCAAACATTAAAACTGCTAAGAGGGGAATAAGGTTCTCAGTGGAACCTGTTTTATAGGTGGGATATATCAGGCATTAAGTGAACTATCAGTATTTGGTAGTAGAAGTGGTGGGTGCAGGAAAAATGGGCATAATGATCTGAGAGACTTTGTCGAGGTGCAGATTGTGATGGCCAGACAACTGTGGCAGGGCATTCCCAAATCTGGAGGTCCGGTTGCCCAAAGTGGCTCAAAGCAGGATCGTTTGCCCTCCCAGACTGCAAACATTGTTCAGGAATGGTTTAAAGCAGCGGCCCCCAACCTTTATTGGGTCACGGACCGGTTTAATATCAGAAACTATGTTCACGGCTCGGTCTTTAAGGAGTGGCAGATAAATATACATATACAAATAAATGATACACATAAAAATGGGGATATTTTAAAAATATAATAATGGGGGTATGTTTAAAATATAATAATAAACGTAAATCCAGTGTGTACTCGCAGCTTTATTAACAGCGTTTCCATAACAACGAGCCGACAACAGAACACGGGTAACATCCCGCGAACCGGAACCACGTGACCCATGGCCCGGTACCGGTCCGCGGCCTGGGGTTTGGAGACCACTGCTGTAGGATGTTTCTTTTTTCGATAAAATATCATGCATATGTTATATTGTACCGTCTCTCTTCACCATTTGTTAGCTATGTTTATCCCATTCTGAGAATGAACCACCACCCAAATAAAACCAGCAGCTGATCCTGACCATTGGTGAATGAGGCCAAGGGAGCAAGGGAGATGGCCCTCCGCACCACAAAATGCTATGCATAGTTACTGGAATTGGGATTCATTGAGAATAAAATAGATCTTAATGCTTATCTAATGTTGTCATGCTCAGGATTCACTTTTTTAGAGGGGAAACATGTCACTTCACTTCTTAATACACATCAGACCTGGCGTGTCACATATCCACCATTTTGTGTCACAAGTATGAATACATTTTTTTGGATATGACCAAAGCCAGTGGAAGGGTTCAGCTCTCAGATCATCCACACAAAGAACTCGGTAATAAATGTCTGTCCTCTAGTTAAATGTTTACATTTATAATTTACTCAAAGTAGTGACTTTGTCCTGGCAAGACTCCAAGCTCTGACTTTTTTCTATGTGAACCAATCTTTTCCCAACCACTCTGTTTACAGCTGCTTTAAACCTAGCCATTCCTTTAATCGTTGTATTGTTAAGATGTTACATTTATTTTTACCTATACATATATATATATAAATATATATATACTGCCCAAAAAATAAAGGGAATACTTAAACTTCAAGTCAATCACACACTTAGGAGCCAACACTGATTCACTGATTGACACTGAGAGTGTAGACTGTAAATCAGTGTTGCCTCCTGAGTGGACAGTCTGATTTCACAGACGTATGATTGACTTGAAGTTACATTGTGTCGTTTAAGTGTTCCCTTTATTTTTTTAGTAGTATATATATATATATATGTACACTACAGGTCAAATGTTTTAGAACGCCCCAATTTTGGTGTTTTTTTGTTTTGAAATTTAAGCGGTTCAGTGTCTCTCTGTTCATTCTGCAGAAACCTCTTCCCAGCTCTGCTGCAGAAGTTCCCATATGTGTGCGGGTGTGTGTGTGTGTGTGTGTGTGTGTGTGTGTGTGTGTGTTATAGGCTGCTCTGCTTTCACTCTTCTGTCCAGTTCACCCTAAAGCAGCTCAATGGGGTTTAAGTCTGGAGACTTCTGGCCCCTCCATGTTCTCCAGCTCTCCGTCTTGTTATTGTTAAGGTAGTTCTGGCAGAGCTTGGACTTATGTTTAGGGACACTATCTCGCTGTAGGACGAATCCCACCAACTCGCCCCAAACCAGAGGAACTGCATGGAGCTCCAGAATTATCTCCTACTTCTGGGAAACCTCACCGTTTTAAACCCCTCGCCGTTCAGCTCTGTCCTTTCTACCATTTCAGGATCTTCACTGGACTTGAACTGTTTGAATTTCAATAAAAAAAGCTTGAAACACTGGGCTATTCTAAAACTTCTGTCTGGTAGTGTGTATGTATATGTGTGTGTGTGTGTGTGTGTGTGTGTGTGTGCGTGTGTGTGTGTGTGTGCATACATATTTTATCATTTAAAATGTTATTCAATTAAGATTATTTGCGCTGCCTCTGTCTTCTTTTGATAAGGTGCACAAAGAGGGCAGTGTGCATTTTTAAACTGAGCTTTAAACTGCAATAAGCACTATAATAATGCAGGCTATGTAAGAATAATGTTCGTACACCTGTGGATCCAAATACCCAGACACAGAAACGGTCTACATGTGTCCATAAAATGCTATAATAATCAGGCGAATGTAACAAATGCAGCTTCAGTATAAGCTGAAGATCCAAGTCACAAATACTGTCACTTTTCCTGTTAATATCGCTAAAGACAGCAGTAAAAATTCATAAAAATGCCATGTGCTTTGTCTGATTTCTGCTGTCATGAAGTTACTTAAATACTTCTTATAGTCTGTGAAAGAGTTAATAACTTTTTCTTACCTGTTACATGAAGTCTTGTGCCCGATCCAAAGATGTTCATACCACCCACAGTACATTATTCAGAGACAAAAATGCTCCTGTCAGTCTTAGGTTTCCCGTCAAGATCCGTGAGGATATCCACACAAAGTCAAAAGAAAAGTCACTGAGAATTATAGCTCGACTAGCTGGACAGGAGATTCATTCTAGAATAAAAACAAATCTAGAATGTTCAGAACATAAACTTTTCATGATCTTACCACGAGGAGCTGCGATGTCTGCCTCGGCGTTATCTACAGCTCTGTATGTGCCATATGTGTAAGATCCCAAACGTGCTTGTTTGGCACATAACTACTTTTTAAATACTATTATCTTTTGCTTGTCTGTTTATCTGGTACTGAATTATTTTGTACTTTAAGCACTGGAGGTAAAAGGGCTGTCCAAAAAAGTGTATGCAATTTTGATGTATATAAAAATGTTCAGATAATACAACTCATGTCTACCTGTTTTGAATGTGAGCAGTACAATTACAGAGGAACTGGACTAACCTCTAAAGATACTGTGAAAAAAAACTATAAGTACATAACTTACTGCAAAGTACCAGACAAAATGTTGTCTCATTCTGATTGCCACTGAGATTATGATTGTGACACTAAAAATGGAGTACATGCCCAGTTTTCATCATTTTAGAGACCTCCAAAATGCATGAAGCTGCACTCATCTAGAATATAATACCTTTTGCTATAAAACTGTATCATTCCTAAAACGTTCTGTTAGGTCTGTTATACTAGGTTTCCCCAGAAGCCTTAAAATGTCTTATAAAATCTTAAATTAGATTTAAATAAAGTGTCTGAAGTGTCTAATTTCTTATTAGCATGTTTCAAGAGATGTACATTAGAACATCATGAAATCATGGTGCATTCATGACTATATAATCTAATTCACAGCAGTCCAATGAAACAAAATCAGTGAGTGGTAGCATCTGCACCAAAACAGCAGATCCTTGAAGTCTGTCACGCTGCGTGGTGGGTCTCTGTGGATCGGACCTCTTTATTCAACACAAGCCACAAATGCTTGATTGAACTGAGATCTGGGGAATTTACACGGCGGTTTAACACCTTACACTCTCTGCCATGTTCCTTACGCCATTCCTGAACAGTGTGACAGGATGTTTCATCCTGCTGCATTTTCCTTGATGAAAAATAACATGTTGAATACCTTTTCTGTGTGTTTCCAAAAATTATGGCATTTCATGGATTGGAGACAAACTTGTTCTGCAGCCAGAATTGTTTCCAGAAAAAATGAGAGTAATGATAAAAGTAGTATAGATATGGACATGTCAAACAATGCAACTGTCATCCGCGAGTGGAACGACGCCCTGAACGCCTGGTAGGAAGCGTGGACCTGCCGGATGTGGTCAGTTGAAGTGGGGTCAGTGGGACCGGGCTCGCGGACGAGCCGACGGAGCGTCGGTGGTCGAACCGTGAGTTGCTTAACGGTGGAGCGTCGGAGGACGATGAGGAGAACCAGAGCTCTCTGTGGTACGGGTGGATCGACGGATCCCCGATCATAGATCCCGAGCGGTTTGTGGACCCCTACGTCTCTGACTCAGCCGCGGATGAGCTCTTGGGTGGGTATGCCTACCGGCGAGCTGAGAAACGTGGTCCACGTCGGGTCCGTCGTCCACCCGGCCCACAGCTGGCCAGAGAGCCTGAGGGCTCCTCCGACTCGCCACCACTCCGGCTCGGCCCCGCTACGCCTCCAGAGGCTCACCTGCGGATGGTCCTGCGGGCCTCACTCCCTGCCAAAGAAGGCAGGGCCAAAGTGACCCCCACCAAGTCACCAGAGGGCAAGGTCACCATGCCGCCGGAGAGGTCGGCGCTTCCCGAGCCGTCAATGAGGGCAGCGCTTCCCTTGCCGTCCGAGAGGGCGGCGTTTCCCGTGCCGCCGGAGAAGGCGGCGTTTGCCGTGCTGCTGGAGAGGGTGGTGTCTCCCATGCCGCCCCAGAGGGTGGCGTTTCCCGTGCTGCCGGAGAAGGCGGCGTCTCCCGTGCCATCCCAGAGGGCGGCGGTTCCCGGGCCGCCAGAGCAGGCGGCTTCCCCCGCACTGCCAGAGGGCGAGGCCGGCACAGAGAGGTACGGTGGACCCGGCATGGAGGAGGAGCGCAGGCCACGTCCCATACCCACTCCTCGCCTCCGTCACCCTCCTCCCGACCCAGCACAATCCCCGCTGCTCTCCCTGGAGCAGCCGCATACCCCAGCACCCCGGCGTAACCCCCCAGTAAGCGGGCTAGGGCCTACTAGCACAGAGGCTGCAGTTCTAGGGGAGGCTATAGAGACGAGGGTGCAGCGGGACCTTTTGGGTCCCTTAGAGACAGGTCAGGAGAAGCTGCAGGAGCCCCTAATTCCCCTGCCCAAGGTACAGATACAGAGACCCCCAAGGACAGCATAGATCCAAGGCTAGCTTGGTTAGCCGGGTTCTTAGCAGGATTAGTGAGCGCTATTAGCGTAGCTGAGAGGCAAGAAAGCCCTAGTGTTTGTGTAACATCGGCTTGCAGGGGAGGGAAAATCCCCCATGTATTTTTTGGGAGAGCGTACTGGTCTTGGGGTGGGTTGTGAATACCGGGGGTTGAGCTAACAGCTAGTGGGGACAGGGTAGGACCCGCTAGCAGCAGCAGCCTGGAGCCTCCAGACATGGCTGAGCCAGGGGAGGGTCTGGAGGAGGCCCGCAGAGGGGCCTTCCTGCCTGAACGGGATGCAGGGCGTGGTGAGCGCCAGGTCGAGACCCGCGGAGGGGCCTACCTGCCGTACCGGGACGCAGGGCGCGGTAAGCGCCGGGTCGAGGCCCGCGGAGGGGTCCTACAGGAAAGACGGCCGCAGTGAGCCCGAGGGGTTGCTCGAGGCAGGGTGCGCCAGGGGACTGGAAGGACAATGCCTGGACTTGGGGACAAAGAGCACCCTTCTGGGTGGCGGGACAACGGCCACAGACACTGAGGGGTTCCTCGGGGAGGGACCCAGACTGCGAGCAAGGACTGTCCTTGCCCCCGTCTCCCCGCACCCTCCCGGCCTTTTGGTTTTATGGGGTTTTGTGTTAGGGTGGGTTGATTTTGTTTTGGCGTGCTGTTCGCCTTGCCACCCCAGTGTTGCGGCTGAGAGGGGGGGTACTGTCACGACTCGGCCGGCGACCGTTAGGGGTCGCTATTTTGTTTTGGGTTTCTCTGTGTTTTTGGGACTTTTATTTTTATGTGTCATGTCTGGGTATTCATGTGTCACGTGGTTTTGGTTGTTCAGGTGCTTTGTGTTTGGTCTGTGATCACGGG
>JBBPDC010061281.1:0-10000 GCA_037974485.1 Hemigrammopetersius urotaenia
ACTGCTGACAGAAGTGAGAACAAGGTATCATGCGCAGTTGAACTTAGAAATTCTTTTTTGTGTGTGGTGTGTCAGTGTGTGTGTGAGTTTGGGTCTCTGCGTGTTGCCTATGTGGTTAATATTGTGTGTGTGTATGTGTGTGTGTGTGTGTATTGTGTGTATATATGTGTGTGTGTGTGATAATATGGGTGAGCGTGGCTGTGGACAGGAGATGCTGTAGGTCCTCTGGACTTCTCTCTGTTTTGTAGCTGGATGATTATATAACTAGTATAGGTGCTGGCGGATTGTTGCTCAAAAACATATGTGTTGGACTCAAACTGCCTTCGAAAGGGTAGAACGCATATGTGGTGGGTTGAAGGAAAAACGTGGACCTTCTTGGGGTCCCTAAGGAATGTTTCCAGAACCACTAATTTGAGTGACCCTTGGCTTCTGTGGTAAACAGGTGTATTTCATTCTTTCTGCTACGTTTGTAACTAGATCAGCCTTGTTTTACAGTATAACTATTCACAGTATAAAACTACAACACAGGTCTGTCAAAATTAAATGATAGGATTCGCTGATTTCATGTTTAAATCTTTTATCGACGCTGTTGTATTAATGGACCTTATCTGTGTCGACATGACAGCATGCGATATACTTATGGCATGGTTATGTCAATGTTATCTAGGTTTTACTCATAGTGTATAGCATAAGACAGTAGTGTTGTGGTGTAACTACTAAGGGTGCAGGGGAGTAACTGCACTGGGTCCACAAAATATTAAATACTCACAAAAACTATATTCACCAGTTACTGTGCACACAAAGGCCTGATGTCTATTTATCTCCATAAATATATAATATATAATAATTATTTGTCATTTTAAAATCTCGAACAAGACATTAGCAAGTAAACAAGACATTAGTGTTTGTTTAATTAATTAATGTACTTGTTTTGCTCTGGCTCTCTTGTAACACCACTGATATAATGTCATGCACTATTGATATACAGAACCGTCAATATAGAGTATTATTTTTATTTCATTATTTGTTTAATTTTGCCCAGTTTTCATCCACCTTTAGCCCCAATAGCTACCAGCCTCCAATCACACAATGCTACCAACTTTGGAAAGGTCACATGAAGCATTTTTTTTCACTGAACAGCTCAGTGTACTTGGAGAACACACTGCTACCAGAAATCCATTACAATAATCAGAATCAGAATCAGAAAACTTTATTTATCCTGGAGGAAATTGTTTATGTGGTGACTGCCACATCACCCAGACACAGAGAGACACAAGACACCAGAATAACGTAAAATAAAAAAGAATACAATAATAATAAAATAAATAAAATGTGTATAATATAAGTCTAATAAAAGTCTAAATAGAATCTAATAAAATCTAAATAAAACAAAGTGAAATCTGAATAAAAAGTAAAAATCAGTGGAAAGAAAAACAACCATAAGACGAATATCAGTAGTAATATTGCACTAGCACCATATAGAGGACAGCATACGATGTTGCACATAATATTTGGTACCTGGTGAGAACATTGCATAGTATTGCACATAGGCTGTTGAACATCACAGCAAAAATAATGCACATAGTCTTCCACACATTGGTAGTTTTTTAAACCCGTAATAAATAAACAGAAAGTAGCAGTAGGTCAGTGGGAAGGAGGTGGGAAGCAGAGTGTGAATTGGCCCACCATATTTGGAGGGTACTGCTTTTTTTAACAACAAAAAAAAAAGTCAAAAACACCACCCCCCACCTGCATTTTTTGTCTCTTTGGGGGGGTCTGGGTCTTGCTCAGGGGGTACTGTACCCCCCAGTCCCACCTGTAATTCGAACCATGGTGGGAAGGAAGGATTTTCTGTGGCATTCAGTGGAACACCTTAAGCTGGTCAGTCTGATTATTGGTCTGATGGCATTGTACACTAATGAGCTGCCAATGATAAATTAAGAAGATTTCACATTAGTGCAGTAGTCAAGATCAGCAGGCCAGTGCTATCTATAGGCTATACAGTAATCCCCCAGGTTTACGCGGATCAGGAGTCGCGGATTCAGTCACACACGGATTTTTTAAAGAACCAAACTCATTGTTTGTTCTTTTGTGTACGAGTCTTTGCACGCTGCTAATGCTAACCGCCAATGCTAATGTTTTTTTAAGTAAAAGTTTTCTGATTATGATTATTTATTTACCTTTACATTTTCTTTAAGGGTAATGCATTAAACAGAGTTTAAAATGAAATTTAAGTGTACTGGGAGCAGATTTGGGGGCATATTTATGGTTTACACTATAAAAATTTTTGGGCATATTTGTAACCAAAACACAACAACAGGGTTTTTCAATAAACGCAGGTGTTCTTGGAATGTAACCCCCACGGAAAGTGGGGAATTACTGTATATATACTATATATATATAAATAAACAAATACACACACAGCTCTCAGGATGTGCTCATCATTTTACCAAATGTCAAAAGCTGAAGCTATAAAAAGAAAAACCTAACTCACCTTGAAGTGACAGTTGGTACGACATGCCTTATCCTGTGTGGAAGGTTAAGAAGTGTGATACCGGGACAGAAAATAGACTTCTTTTTCTTTCCCCTGCCTGAGCCCCTAGACTGACTCAGGAGCTCCTGGGATGCTGCGGCGCATCAGACTATTTCAGGCCGCTTTTGTCTCTCTACATCTATTTTTGGTACTTGAGGGGAACTTGAAACGTCTTTTGTTCTTGCTGCATCCTTTTCCAACTGTCTGGATATTTTTGGGCCTGGAGATGCATGCGGCTGCAGCTGCAGTGCCGTGCTGGAGAGGACCAGCATGAGGGGGGGGGGGTTGGAGCTCAAGCCTGCTGCGCCTTGAACTCAGTGACACCCTCCACCTGCAGCGAGGACGCAGGGAACGTGAGGAGGTTCAGCTCTCTTCCCGCATCAGAGTCTGTGATTGGAACAAGATTACACTGCCTGAATTTGTCAGGATATTATGTGAATATTGTGTCATGGGGACTGGTGGGATGTTGTACAGATGAAGACACTGACAGCTAGACCTGCTTTTTAGCCTTGACCTTATTCTTTCATGCATGTGAGCTTCTCCAAACTAGCGATAGGAACAACCTACACTTGCTTCAAAAGCTCATTAATAGAACACAATACATAAAATACATCTACATCATTCTTGTTATAATTTAGAAAAACTTAATTTATGTATTTTAATGAGTGTTGTCACTGTAGGAATGGCAGTTTTATAGGACAGAGTAAAATCTGTTTCACTTATAATGGAAGTTAATGTACCAGTTGTTTTTCCAAGTGATTTTTTGTGGTCTATTCATCATGAAAAGAGTAGGCAAGGCAAGGCAAACTTTACATGGCAAATGTTTATACACTACTGTCATTCAAAGTGCTTTACAAATTGAGGTTTCTAACAGAAGAAATGAAACAAGACAAAAACAACATTACAAGAGAATGAATTAAACATTAAAATCATTATGAAATGAAAAATGAATTCGGAAAACAAGGACCCATTGCAGAACAGAAGTGAGCTGGACTCAAATTCTGGTCAAATAAGACATTTTCACTCTAGAATTCACTCCAGTGTCTAGAATTGAGGCTCATTTAATGCTCCCTGTGAACTGGTTTTATTCGAGAGTAGCATAACAGCTAAATGTTGCTGCATCTCCATGTTTAGTCTTTACCTTAAGCAGGACTGACTCTTTCCTAATGACCTTCGCCATTAAGTGATTTATAGACCAGTAATGGTCACATTCAGTAATACACTGGTAGCCACTGTAAAGATCTTAGAACGGGGCTCACATGTTCCTTCCTTTTCCTCTTAACTCGCGTTTTCAAATTATGTCCAAAAATAAAAAATGACCAAAATGAAGGTCATAGATTATTTTCAACATGCTGAGTTCTTTCAATGGTCCACTTTTATCCCCCAGACCTCATTTAGATCTTTTCAGATTTCGATTTGCCATTCAGTTTTGTCCACTGACTCCAGTATTGAACAGCCCTTGTAACTGATCTGGTAATGACCCTTGCAGTGTTCGCAGTGATTAGCCCAGGGCCAGCGCTGCGCTTTGTGTTTTACAGAGGCAAATGCTCCTGAGGACAGAGCCCACATTTATCAAGCTCCACAAAGAAAGAGTGCTGATCAGGAATCAGAACACCTCTTTCAGACAGTCGCAATCATTAGGGCATGAAAGACTGCGCAGCTCCTGCAGTCCCGCAGCCATCCTTGCTGCAGTGCAATTGATAGCTTGACCATACTCTGTGGCCTCAATGACTTAATGATCTTTGTCCATTAGATAATAACAAATATGACTTCACCATCAGGGTTATGACCACTATCAAAATTTTAATGAGGTTGTGAACTATCTAGCATAGCCAATGGAGTGCCCAACCTGTTTGACCATTTTCACCACCATTTATTGCTCCCTTTACACCCATTAATTTTAACATGATTTGTTCATTTATATCCAGTTCATAAAATTTTTTAATTAATTCATATTCAATCATTTTACTGCCCATTTACCCTTAAATATCAGCTGAAAATACATGTTGAAGGCTCTGTAGTTAGTCAAATAATAGTTTCTACAGTTCTTTTTTTGATTTAACCCATATTAACATAACACGCTTTGCAATTACCTCCTTACACTCTGTGTATGCCCATCGCTTTTTTCTCTCTTGCTTTTCGGGCCTCGCACTGAATGCTGAGAAAACATACATTAAAAATTTAACAACAAAAAGCCTGGATCTATTGAACCCTATCTAAAGAGAAAATCAATGGGCTACTCATACAGATAATGAGAAATATATAGTCTAATCTGTCTGAAGACTTCTGAATCATGTTACTTCATACTGTGCCATCAATAGATTAGGTAATAGTGAGCTTTCATAGTGTGTAAAAGAGTCAATATGTAATAAGTTAGCATATTGTTCGCTGGTGGGGCAAAATCTTGTATCTACTAAAAGGGAAGAAAATATTCTTAACGTATAATGTCCATTGGTACCATTTCTATTGGTTATTCTTTCACATGCTATAAAGTGCACACATTATATGGAAAAAGCATGTAAAAAAAAAACCAACAAAAATAAGACATGAGATTTTAGAGTATCAGCAATGACAGTTGTTCTGTTCTCATGCAGAGTTAATAATGGGAGTCTACCTGCAAGCCAGAGGTGCTCTGAGGCCAATTAAGAACCAGCTGTGCGACTGGCACTGTTGGATAAACTTGGGATGCAAGCTTTTGCACAAAGAAAACTACTCCATTCTCAGAACAGCACTGACTCCACATAGAATCTCTTGACATGAGATGCACAAACAAATGTCCAGAATTTACCATGACCTCAATGTTCTCGTAGTATCACACCTCCAGACATGTGGGTCCGTAGATACTGGAGATGGGGATGGAGTGCTCAAATGGTGCAAAACTTTATTTACAGTCCAGGGCAATAGTGAGGCATAAGAAGAAATCAAAAGGCAGGGAACTCATCTTAGCATTGCTGTGCCCCTTATATACCCTGTCGTCCCTTTATTGAGGGTGAGTAGTTATCCGCTGCCAGGTGTGCTGCGTAAAGCAGGGCCCACCAGTGGCAGGTCCAACCCAAAGGTCCTGGCATGATGCAAAGCTGTGAACCCAGTTACTATGTTAGACAGACCTTGTTTTGTCAGAACCTTGGTTGAAGTTTGGCAAGGAATGTCCAACGCAGAGGGGCAGTCAGCCCACCATCACAATAGTCAGGTCATGTTCAGCATTAGGTCCTGTTTAGTGTAAGCTTAAACCAGCTTTGTAGGCTTAGACTAGCTCATCTGACCAAGCTTTGTTAACATGTGAGTGCATCCCATACAGGAAAGGATGTGCTGGTCCTTCAACTAAATTATCAGACGTGCATCTGACATCTGACTCTTTATTTATATAGTCAAAAAATTCAAACTAGACAGAGCTTTGTTATCCTCCTCTTCGAATAAAGTTGAGGTGATGTAGAGAGCTAAGTGCTGATGATGAGGACTGGCAGAAAAACAAGTGCAAATCCTGTACACTTTGTGAATTAGCCACTTGCTACCTCACTAACATGCACATGTGCCACAGCTTTGGGCCCTTCAAACTCAAGATGCCAGACCAATATCCAAGTCAGAGAACAGTCTTTCTTCCTTCCTGGGCTATATATGACCGAACAACCATGTTACTATAAGTGCAGGCCAGACATTATGTGACGTTATGTAACTCTCGAGGGGCCACAGCTGCCTATAAAGCAGTAGAAGACCGGCGTGAGCAGAACTAGTTCCTCTGCCGAGATACATCAAACATAAAATCTTAGGGTTCAACCAGACATTGCTGATTATATTTAATTCAAAGTTATTCTAAGCATTTGGTAGTAGCCAACCAGAGGTTGTCATAGATTATACCCACTCTGGGAGACAGTCTACAGGCATGAAAATGTTTTTCTTTTTGTCCTTGTGGATTTGGCACCCATATTTAATGTGCTGCATCTCCTGAGGTGTCGTTGGTAGGTTCGGTAACAGGAATGAGACGTTTTGTCCTCTGATCGCCCTTGTTTCTCAAGGCAACTGCTCCAGCTGCAAGGACTTTTTATTTCAGACAATTTCCCCTCGACTCATTACCAGGGGAATAACAGCAGTTAAAGTTCAGCCTGTCCATCTTGGAACGATGCTACTGTAGAGTCTCACAAGATGCAATCATGACTCTTCACTGTAAAAAAAAAAAAAAAAAAAAAGTGAAGGTGACCATTTGTCATATGTGAACAGCACGAAATTCAACCTCTGCATTTAACCCATTCACCAAGTGAAGCAGGGGGCAGCCAGGAACATGGCGCCCGGGGAGAAGTGTGTGGGGACGGTACCTTGCTCAGGGTACCTCAGTGGTGCCTAGTGGTCTTGGGGATCGAACCCGGACTTTCTGGTCGCAGGGCGGATGCCTTAACCACTAGGCTACCAGCTGCACGTAGTACAGGCTAATCATAAAACAATACACTGGTTGTTTCTTGGACCTCTTGCCTACTATTTACTAAGATCTCAAATCATATACTGAGTTCAGCACAATTACTAGATTCTTCAGATCTTTCAGACCATTGATGTCTGGAGTTTCTCCCACATTGTTCCTCTGTGCTTGTTTAATCTTCCTTCTAAACATGTGCTACTATCAAGTTCAGCACAGAAGGGGATGGGGTTGTTCAGTCCCGGTCATTCTGCCTCATGCTCTTAAGGAATTGTTCCTTTTGAGTCTTGGTTCCTCTCAGTGTTTCTGCATAAAAGTATTTGATTCTGCCACTGTCTTCCTCAGCTTTAGATTTTTTGCTAAAGCACTTTTGGAGATCCATTGTAGAAATTCAGTTTAATTGTTTTTTTCAATGACCTTACTGCAGGTGACCTATGCAAGTGGCTGTCACATTTTGCATGCTACAATTCTACCAACTTAACCTACTAGTAACCATACATGCCAGATTGTAGCTGTGTTAAAGATTAAAGTCACAAAGAGCGAGGCAGATTTTTAGCTAACACTTCATGTAATAGAGCTAAAGTGATATCCCTGCACTCAATAGGGAAAGAAGTGCTCTCATTAGTTAATACACTGCAGTCTTTGAGACTGTAAGGTTTCTGTACAGAGACGGTCGGCTCAGCAGAGGGATTCTTATATGAGGTGCAATATCTTTAATTAATGTGCAGCTATAATTAGAGACCAGACGTTTTCCTGTCTGTATCTGCACCCCCTGGCTCTGTGGATGTGCTAGTACTGTGTCTTCTGACTGGCTGTGTGTTGCAGGTGACTTTCAGATGTGAACTTGAGAGAGGTGGCAATGTATAGGACGATTAGTGAAAATAAAACATGGAATAAATCTTGGATTACTTTTAGGAATAAGACTTTGTAATGTTGCTTCTGTGATATGATACAGCAGCTCCCAAACCTGGTCCTGGAGAACCAGTCTTTCCAAAATGACATGGACATGCTAGAGCAGGGAAATATTCACACAGAAGTACTTTAGGTTGGAAATTGTCATATAATGAAGAGATTTACCCTCAGTAATTCCACCCACTAGTTGGGTTATCCCTACTATATGATGCAACCAAGCTGAGATGATGAGATGAGATGATGAAGGCTAGCTTCAGGGCACATTTTTTCGACTGTACCTTTGCAACATCATTTTACAGTTAGAAGAAGGAAGCTTGCTGCCAATTCTGACATATCATCGATCAGAAACGCATGCTGGCCAGCATGATTGGGGAGAAGGAGAGCTCCTTATGTAGAGAGAGCCCATTATGCTGCTGTGCACTCCCAGACAAGGATGGCTGAGGCATCACCTGGACTTGAGCTTGCAACTCTTGGGCCAACACTTGGGAGGAATTTCTGTGATCCTGCCAGTTTGAGACTAGTGTTCTCATTTTCTTTCATTTCCAATGAAATGCTTTTAATTGACCGCAGTCTTTTGTGCTTCAGGCAAACATTACAAAAGCAGTCGATTCCTGGAATGGAGAGGATGCTCTTCCAGCTAAGTTACCAGACTTGACTCTGCATCAAGCCCTTAACATAACAAGGAGTATAATCCTTTCACCTCCAATCGGGAACAGAGACTGTCAGGGCAAGTGTAAAACACCTCTCCTCCTGACCTGAAGCAATCCAATTAAGTGCATCCAAAGCAAACACCCTGGCCTCCAAGATCGTTAATCAGCGACGGCTGAGATGATTACCCCGCTCTGGCTGCTGCGCTGGAGGGGTGATGAAAAGGTTAGCATTTGATGAAATGGTGAGATGCGACACTCGTTCCACAGAAGCGTCTCTCATGTGGGGAATGAGGAAGCAAGAGCAATGGGTAAAGTGGAGGAGAGATGGGGGAAAAGGGAATCTTTATGTATGAGGGCTGTGCTCGCAGCACATGAGCTGGCACTCAAGGCTTTGATTATCAGAGCTACAGAAGTTCCGTAATGGATATGGCAGAATTTAAGTGTAAATTTAAAACCCTTACAGAGAAGAATGTATGGGCCTTGGATTGATGCTGCTGAGGAGGAAAAGTACAAGTGGCACTGTAATGTCCCTTAAAGAGGTAACAAAATAGAATAGTTCAGGTACAACATCGTGTGCACAATGGCACCCAGGCAAAATCTAAAATGGTAAATAAAATGTCCTAGAATTTCCTAACCCAGGCACTCAAGATGATACAAGACATGTGAAGTTAACGAGTCTTGGTTTTCAAAGTCTATCACAATCTATTATTTTAACTTTTCACATACAGCATCATATTAAGTCAGTTTTATTAAGTCTAATCATACTATCCTTGTCATAAAACATGCAGTTGGTCAGGATTCTTTAACTAATGTTCTTTAGTTCGCTAGGGCTAGGATCACCAACTCACAGGAAAAGGAGGTTGAGGCTCAACTATAACTTGGAGCTCCAAGCATTACAAGAGGTGAACAAACTATTAGCAACCAGGAGTCTAGACAGCTTTAATGTGTATTAATGTGAATGAACTTGCCTTTTGATTTGGTGTGTTGGTTTTGTTTTGTGAATCTTATGCTTGATGTGGAAAGCTTTGAGTGTTCTCACTCCTCTCCTGGTGCGAATGAAGACTGCCATAGATATACTGAATGTTATGATAATGATAATGATATTGCTCCAGCCCTAATATCCACAATATACTAGGAAAAGCATGTTGTGTCATAATATGTCATGATTTATCCTGATCACATTGCCCACCTCTAAATGGACTAATAATTTACTGTAGTTTTTCTACATAATCATCCGCATCCCTGTCCCGGGTTCATTGGGTTTTATTGCTGCTGCCAGAGCAACAGTTTTTTACTAGCAAAATTTGCTCAGACTGACTAAACTCAGATCATTTTTGAGTGCGTTGTGATCCGCTTCCAGTAAATTAAAGTGTATCATACCATTAATCTTTAGAAGTCCAGGTCTTGCCTTGACTTTACTGTCTTTTTTGTTCTAGAACAGCCTCGTCTTCTTCTCTCGCTCGGCCTGCCTTTGGTGACGGGATTGCTTAGAACACGTGT
>JBBPDC010061320.1:0-11008 GCA_037974485.1 Hemigrammopetersius urotaenia
CTCCCTGGAGCAACTTGGGGTTAAGGGTCTTGCTCAGGGACCCAGTGGTGGTGTGCTGAGGGTAGGATTCGAACCCACGACCTCTTGGTCTAGAGGCAAGTATCCTACCCACTACGCCGCCACCACCATGCCATGTTATGGCATCTCCAGGAAACATCAGTGCTTAAGATGTCCCAGACAGAGAGATTCATTCAATATTAGTCCGGCAGTCAGCATTGCAAACACTATATTAGGGTGTTTCTTCTCATTTAAGATGTATGACATATGCTCTTCTCACAAGACAATAAATCACATGCAGCTTGTTTACCTTGCTAACAAAGAGGCATCTCTCTACACATTCATCCTCCTTGTCACAGACTTGTATTATTATTTTAGGCAGCCGGCTGTCACCTCCACAGCTATCCATTTCACTCCAAAAAGTACGAACCCGGACTTGAGTCATCTACGTGATTTCTATTGAACGCTAACTAGAGTTAAACACAGGTTAACTGGGGTCCTTTGGTTGGGATAGGAATCGATATTAGAATAAAAACACACATAAAAAAAAGCTCTTGCTTGGCCACCACCTGTCAGTTATTTCCAGAGAAATATTAAAGCTCTCTGTTCATGTTAAGTGGTTTCCCACTGACTTCCCACACTGAATATTTCTATCACAGGTCACTGGTTTGGCAGCACAAAACAAGTTCACAAGCATCTCTGAGGCTCAGAGTCTGGACTGAGGAGGAGCGTTACAGCCCAGGTATTAAAAATAAATCTGTAATGTTGTCTAATGACCACGAGAGAGAGAAATGAGAGAGAGAGAGAGAGAGAAAGAACAAACAGCTGTAAATGACGAGCAGACGCCTGGAAATGATTTCTAACTGACCTAATGGACAAGCTTCTCCACCTTCTACATCTCAACACCTCCTCTGGCTTCTACACCTTCCACGGCTTATCTAGCTCCTCCAGTTTCTACAGCTTCTGCTCCCTCTTCAGCTTGTTCAGCCTCCCCAGCTTCTACAGCTTTTACAGCTTCTACAGCTTCTGTAGCTCCTCCAGTTTCTGCTCCCTCTACAGCTTATTCAGCCTCCCCAGCTTCTACAGCTTCTATAGCTCCTCCAGTGTCTCCAGCTTCTACTCCCTCTACAGCTTATTCAGCCTCTCCAGTTTCCACAGCTTCATCAGTTTCTACAGCTTTCCCAGCTTCTCCAGCTTGTCTCAGATCCGCCAGCCCCCAAATCTCAAAAGCAGCAGAGAAACAGCAAGAGCGGAGAAAAGTCTCACTCACCGCGGAGAGAGGCGCCCCGCCGCCGGAGAGACGGTTCCTCCTGGTCGGAGAGAGGGAGCGCTGGGGGAAAGTCACACGGGGAGCATGGAGAGTCTGAGGGTGCTGGAAATCCAGAGAGTCTGTGGAGCGGGACGAGCGCGGCGGCCGTGCACTTCACTTCAGTTCAGCCCGGATCCTCTCAGGCAGGCGTGCCGTCTCTCTGCTGGGGTTATTATTATTTTTTTTGGGAGCCGTGACATCACCTGTTCTCCGTCTTCTTTCACGAGACCCGTTTTCTCCCTCTCATGGTACGAGGCGGCGTTAAACTGAGAGAGCCCGTCCGTTCTGTCAGCTCTCCTCCCTCCACTCAGCCTCTCTCTCTCTCTCTCTCTCTCTCTCTCTTACCCTCTCGCGCTCACTGCGGCGCGCGCGCCTCTCTCGCGCCACTCTGTGAGCTCGGGCGAGGCGACTCCTTGTGCCACGCGGAGCGCGCGCGTCTCAGTCACAAGTTCACGCACAGGTTCCAGAATAGACACAGTGTAAACATTGTGTGGACATAAACCCTGGATGGATTCCCATAAGTCTGGTTCGACTGTCTGTTCATTCATATAATCATGCAAGTGTGTGTGTGTGTGTGTGTGTGTGTGTGTGTCAGCCACTACATTAAAACTGGACTATTCGGGTTCTGATACTCACTAGATCCGGTCTGACGTGGATCTGATCCCTACGCCTGATTTTCCTGCATCCAACACATCAACTTCAAGAACGGACTGCTCACTTACTGCCTAATATATCTTCCCCTGACAGGCGCCACTGTAAGGAGACAATGTTATTTACTTCACCTGACAGGGGTTTCACACACACACACACACACACACACACACACACACACACACACACACACACACACACACACACACATTTATATTTATGTGTGTGTTTGTGTGTATATAATATGCAAAAATCTAATTGTCTGCCCCCTTAGAGCATTCAGACATTCACTCGCTCATTGTGCTTCATGTAACATTGAAATATAGCACAGGTAAAAGTTAATAGGCCATCTTCTCTATATACACACTGTTTAAATATAACAGAGAGGACATAAAACATCATCATGGTCCAGATATAGCTGTAGTGGTAACTTTTCAGGAGAAGGAAAAAGCCCTTCTTAACCCATAATGGAAGATAATTTTACATAAAAACAAAAATTGGGGATAAAATGTTACCACCTTGTGAAAGTGTTATGGTTAGACTTTAACCCTAAGCCTAAATCCTAACCCTAACCCTAAGAGGTCTTTGTCTTGACTTCTGAAGCTGTTTTTTCTTTTTGCTCGTTCACATGGTCTCAGTTTAACAGTCATCATCGTCTTCACCTGTGTTTTGTTCCCCTGAAGTTAAGTTCTGTTTAACCTGTCTTCTCATTGGTCGGCTTGTTTATGTTCCTCTGTACCTTGTTTCTTTAGTTCCACCCCTCTCCTGGTGCATATCTGCTCTGGTCGACCTCGTTTGTACTCTGGTTTGAATGAGAGTTTCCCTGTTCTGCCCAGTTTGTGTGTGTGTGCGCTTCACTCCACAGTTTTGTTATTTGTGTTTTTGTATCGATTTGTTTTCGCGACCGAACCATGTGGATTAACCAGCATCTGTACCCTGCATCTGCGACTCAGTGCTCCCCGCACCGGTCCCACGTGCAAACTTGACACAGACGGTGACATTTAAGCTGTAGACGGTGAGAAGTGTCTTTATACGGAGTTTATGCAACTGACAATAGGTGACAAAAATAACACTGGAAAGAAAAGTACACTTATCTCAGTGTGCCCTTTCGACAGCCACTCAGCCTCGTCTCCTGGTCAGCTGTAACAGCTCAAGCTGGTTTTATTCTCCTTGTGTGAGCCTGTCTCCTGTTCTTAATGTATTAGACCAGGCTGTTCTGTTTATCCAGTGCTGTCAGCACCGCGTCTCCCTCATCGTGTCACGGCCTTCTCTTTCCCACCGGCACAGAGTTACACTCCGTCACAAAGTCACAGCCAGGCGCCTGCGGGGGTCATTCTGTGAGCACCTGTCCTTTGTCTGACGCGGGCCTTCATCCGCTAATTAAAAACATCACTTTTGGTTGAGCATTAATTGGCAAAGACACACATAATTTGATGTGAGTGACCTGTAACAGGGAAACTATGACTGAGCATACTTTGGGTGCTCTTCATGCTGCGTTGCATCTGACCCAGACAGACAAAGACTGACTCTGTATGCCACCGGCTCCCATGACATCAATGTCAGTGCGGGTTATTTCTTTTGTGGCATTAAATCGTCAAGCTCCCAGCTACCTGTCCTTTGCACTTACTCCCCTGACGCTCCAATACTAAATAAGAAAGTCGGCTTCTGTTCAATCTCCCTGTGACTAGATTGGGGGGGCGTTTCTGCATGAGTTACAAACTCTTTTATAGTGGTGCACATATCCACCTCTGAAGGAACTGATTAGCCATAGACATACATAAGCATGACCACAGATGTATTTTGTGCCTGATTTGACCAAACACTTCACATTCAGCCAGTCCTAAGCCATACAATCACAGATAAAACGCAAGCTAGAAAATGACCCTCCTTCTTGAGATTTGCATGACACCTGTGTCCCAATACTTTTGTCCATTTAAGTTCAGTTTAAACAGGTGTGTCTGTGGGGGCGTGGCTTGAGCTCTCATATAAAGTTTTGTAAGGTTTGGCCACTGTATGGAGACTGAAAGTTTCTTCTTCTGAAACAGCATTCATTTCAATGGGGAGAAAAATGAATGGAAGTGAATGGGGGACGAAAAAGGATGAGTGAAAGACAAGGAAAAGGTGAGTGCAGGTCATCGCTGACCGCGTTTGTGTGGCCTGAGGTATCACATGAAGTTTGGTGGGTTTCGGACGAAACGTGTCCGAGCAGGATGATCTGAAAGTTGAGCCCTATTCATTCCCTAAGGGCCATTTTTTCACCGGAAAAACGTGAATAGCAAACGAATAACAAGACGAAGCATTAAACTGTGAAAAAGCACGCTGTTCCAGACCAGTTCTGACAGAGGTGTGTCTATCTGGAATGCCCTGGGAGGAGTATGCCCTGGGAATGCCCTTATAGTATGCTGCAGTAGCGAACCGCACCTATTAGCACTGTGATCCTATCAGAGATGGGGACTCAAGTCTGAGACTCGGACTCGAGTCGCGCTTAAGTCGTACAAACAAAGACTTGTGACTTGACTTTAGACTCCCCCTCAATGACTTGAGACTTGACTCGGACTCTGTGCTGTGACTCGTGAGTCAAACTTGTAAACAATGTTCATTTCATGGACTTATTTATTTATATCTCGCACTCTTTCCAACGACCCGAAAACCGCTCACCTCGCCCCGGTGTCCCATTACTTTTGTCCGAGATGAACGGTTTTCAGCTAATAACGGTTTTCGTTGGAAAGGTGTCACCGAGCCCCATCTAACTGTGGAGTTTCACATTTAGAGTGAGAGATATATTTTTCATATTTAACATTTAGATTTAAGATCATTTAGGGCAAATCCGCCATGTTGGTGAGGGCAGATCACAGCACGCAGCCCCGCCCCCTGCTAAGGAACAGCCTATTGGAATCCCTGGGTGTGGCGAATTAGCATATCTTCTAAACATATTTAACACTGATATATATATATATATATATATATATATATATATATTTAACATTTAGATGTAGGCTTAACATTTATATTTAACATTGAAACATGCAGCATGAAAATGTACTAAAACGTAAATAACCACATTTTTTAAAAACACATTTAGCTCTAAATGTGTGAAAATTGTGCTAAATGAATCCTAATCCTAAATGAATAAAATTACACCTCTAAATTTGTTAAACTGTTTTACAAACAGCACGCCATAGATTTGTACTTGGGACTAAAGACTTAAGACTTGACATTGCCACTCAAAGACTTGACTTGAACTTGGCAAAAATGACTTGTGAACATCTCTGCACCGCACTACATTACCCTGGTCACTATGTTTACATTGCACTGTTTACGTTACTCTGGTCACTGTTTACATTACACTGTTTATACATTACTCTGGTCAATCTGTTAAATTACTCTGTTTACACATTACTCTGGTCACTGTTTACATTACACTACATTACTCTGGTCACTCTGTTAAATTACATGTCACTACATTACTCTGGTCACTCTGTTACATTATTCTGTTACTATTCCTCTGATTACTCTGTTTACACATTACTCTGGTCACTGTTTACATTACACTGTTTACACATTACTCTGTTTACACATTACTCTGGTCATTGTTTACATTACACTGTTTACACATTACTCTGGTCACTGTTTACACATTACACTGTTTACATTACTCTGGTCACTCTGTTTACACTACATTCCTCTGGTCACTTTGTTAAAATTGCACTTGAGTACATTACAATGTTCAGTCTAGATAGTTCTGCATTATAATGTAGTAGAGGTCTTTTGCTCATTAAGCAGCACTGTAACCTCATGTGATACCAAAAGCATGAGATCAACATAACAGGCAGTGTCCTGCGAGGCGAGCACTCCCTTCTCTGCTGCTGCTACAGCACGTACACAGAGAGGAAGGCCAGCAGCTACAGGAATTTGGCTGAAAAATGTACTACAGCCCTGTTTTGTCACCACACCCATGTTTGATATCAACCATCTGGACAAATGGGTGTGTAGGATCTGGAATTCCCAAAGTATGTGTATTCTGCAGTGCTGTTTTGAGTAATTCAATAAGCTTAATGGTCCCTGCTGTCCATGTAAAGCGATCATGGGCTTGAGTCCAGGAGCATAAGTGATAGCAGATGTTGCATTCCTGAACAGATACTGCTTAATTTATATTCTTGCAACGTTACTCACCCCAGTTCTGTGCTGCAGCAACATTTACATGAAACAATTATAATGCAAGAGCCTCATGCACTTCACAAATCAGAGCAAAACATTCACATAGTTTCACGATGGTCTCAACATAAGCTTGCGCCACACTGTTACACTGTTAGCGTCACACTTACAGACTACTAGTTTGGTTTTGGGCGTCGGAAGAATACATTGTAATGCGTCGTATTGTTACGCCTGGGGTGGTAAAGGATGCAAGGTGAAAGAGAGGATATGCATATTAGTGTGTGCCTTCTAGAAAGATTATATATGTGAGAGGGATTTCTTTTTACTTTGCTTGAAAATAGAACTTGCTTCACATTATTTTGCTTGTAATGCTTGTAACTACATTTATACACACTGAGAAAGATGGCATGAAAATGCAATACGCTGACTTGTAGAAAAAACGATTAAGTACTACTCAGACTGTGTGTGTGTGTGTTTATGGATAGATGGATGCTTTGCATAGAATTCAACATGAAACACACTGTGCATTGTTAAGATGACTTTCAGTTCAATAAAATAAATTACATTTTGGATTTTTATTCCACTAAGCTGGGCGTTTTTACTGTAACTAACCGATTCCAGCCAAAAAAATAACCAACACGGGAGTGTGGGGGAGTCATTCTTCTGGGGTTGGGACGGGACGGAATTTCCCCCCAGTTTTTAGGGATTGGGATGGGATGGGATATTTTTTGTGTGAGTGGGACGGGAGAGGTTCGCACGATTGCAAAGTGAAAGTAAAAAACACGTGCGAATTCCAACACGATTCCAGTGGTTCAAATACTGACAGTGGCTCATCGATGCCCGAAAATGAAATAAGTACCAGCTACATTTGCAAAAGAATCCAAAAGCACTGACATATATTTTCCTTCCTATGATAGCCCGAGGGCAGGGCTGAGATAGATTTTGTGAGTGGGTGAGAGCAGCCAGGAAATGTTTATGATTGGCTAGCCGATGTGACAGCTAGCACATGCGCAGAACGTTCCCGTTCCGCGCGTCTGGGCGGACGGCTGCAGGGCAGGCTGGGTTTCAGGCTGATCTGCAGGGAATATTGACGACAAAGCTGCACAGACAGTAGCTCAGATTGGTTAAAAATGTCTGTAGACTCGTTGCTAGACGCTCTTGGAAGAAAGTCGTTAAGGAGGTCTGAAAAGGCGTTAGGAATTGCAACAAAGTCGCAAACACTAGTATCCAACACCGCCGTCTCCTCGTCCTGTTCTCTGTTTACTGCAGTCCTCTGCTGACATCTGGTGGCGACTTTTACGTACAACACCATCTGTCTATCTTGTCTGTCTGCCAATGTTTATGCATGTTTTGTCTTTCCGAGCTTCTTTTCGTCTATTTTTGTCCATGTGTGCATGATGTATTGCTCATGCTGAAAGTAATAATTATTGCTGCAGTTTCTGACTCCTGATGGTGAGCACTGTGTGTGTGTTACTGGTGCAGTAACGCCAGACTTGTTACCCTCATATTCTTCCTGGGTTCCTAGTTCTCCCTGGTTGCACGGTTTTGCGTTGTTCTGTGTTTTGTTTTGCTTTCCATTTTATTTTTTTTTTTACTTTTTTCTACTTTTTTAAACTGTTTTGTGCTTGGTTGTGCTTTTGGAATTTCCGGTGTTGTGCCAAAAAGTGATCATCTGCGGCTTATAACTTGTGGCTCAAATATTGTTTCTACTTCAAACTTGCTTAATATCATTCAGGAGGGTTAAATATGACACATTATACTGCAGACAGTCCCTTATAACTGCTGAAATACCTTGAAAAGAACATTAAAACCGAGAACAGCCGCGGATGGAATCCATTTCTGGCAGATGATCACTTTTTGGTACAACCCCGGCAGTGGCTAGTAGTTGATGGTTAATTAGACTGTTCTTACAAGTACAGTAATCCCTCTGTGTTTACATTCTAAGAGCATCCGCGTATAGTGAAAAATGTAATTTCATGTTAAACTCAGTTAAATGCATTACCCTTAAAGAAAATGTAAATGTAAATGTAAAAAACAAACACTCGTACACAAAAGAAACATTGGAATCATTGTCTATCCACATGTTTAGACAGCTTACTAATTCTAAATAAACGGAGATAACAGTTGACACGGAGCAGTCATGTTACATGCTGCAGCAGGCTTCTTCTTTTTATGGCAGTTGACAACTTTACAGTGTATTACTGCCACCACTGGACTGGTGGCGGTAATACAGTTCAGTTCTTAGAAAAATCTGTGTAAGACTGAGGAGTTACAGTAATCGCTAAACTTATCTCTCTCCGCACCTCGCAACACAGGCAAGCCATTGGCTGCGGAGAAGTGGTGTGTGGAGGTGTGGGCTTGTGGTCTAGCTTACGCTGAACCGCGATTAAGTAAATAATATATTCTGGTCGGAGCAGGATTGAGACACTGCAAAAATTGCCATGGCAACATACTTCATGTTAAACCTGACATTTAGCACTGGGACCTATACTACGAAGCGCATTTAGCACATGCTGACACCACCTTTCTGGTCATCTAAGGAGTGAAAGTTATTTGCTCATAATGCTATTGAGATAAATCTTTATTGTCCTTGTCACTTTTTTCAAGGAACAATGAAATTTAAGGTGCAGTCTACTCAGTGTGAGGCATATAGTTAAGACAGGAATAAAATAAGAAAGTTAAATAACAAACATAGTAATGTTATGACAAAATTCTATACAGATTGCACGGGTAGTGGAGAAAAATCCAAATTGTGTTCAGTTTTAGCCTCAATTTGGCTTTTGTGTAGGTGCACTGTGTTACGTTCTTAGTTGAATATTATATATTAGACTGTTTAAATGTTGATTGAAAATGAATAAATCACTTTAAATAAAGTTTATCAGACCCTCCACCCTGTTCTGACCTCAGGACTGTTTCAGAGATTATAGGGGGCTGGACTGTTCTCAGCACAGCACTGACTCGGACATGGTGGTGTGAGTGTGTATGTATATCAGGCACAGCTCTGTTTCAGAAGAGTTGTAGTCAGTTGTTCTTGATATATAATCAATAAACACAAAAATAAAATCTGTAGTTCTCAGATATGTTGCTATTTTTCATTGAGATGTTCTGGTTTTTATTAGGTTGTGTTTAAAATTGTCGTTTCGATACACACGTCTGTTCTGAGGGTCCTTTTGTCAGAGTAGAAATTAAAGTAATTAATTGTGAAGGTTTTGTGAGAGAAGCCTTTCATTGTTTTCTTTTCATTTCTAATTCATTTGAAGAGAAAATGAAGTGTAGCAGCCCTTGGTTCCCAAAAGAGAGTTCCGACAGATGCTTAAGGTTTCCTTTTCTTTTATTCAAAGTTCATAGCAGTATCGACTTTAATCCATTTCGTCTTGTACCTTATAGCACCGTGAAAACTGTATCAAAACACACAAACACGAGACATTCATGAACACAACCAGGATCTCATACAGAAATAGATACGAGTTACAATCCAGAATAAACAAACAAACAAATGTACCTCTGCGCTCACCACGGAATGCAACTGTATGACAAGATAATCCTTTCTTGTGTCGTTAAAACAGGCGTCAGCGTTTACCTTAGTTATGTAGATGAAGTTTTAAACTTGGAGAAGCTTGCGCAGCTTCTACTCAACCAGAGCAGATTGTACCCATTTGCACCGGCAGGCTACCTTTTCAAGCTCTCCCCCCTCGTGCAACTATGGTGTCACCCGCAGGACAAAATACAAGTCTACAGTACAAATTCATATACAATCACATTAAAACACATACAAATCAACATTCATGAAAACATTAAGAATAAATTGGACATATATGTTGTGTCCCCAAAACAAATGAACATATAAAACAATTGTGATCCTTTACACTCCCACCAATCATGTCATGTTGCCACAACCCATACATGATTCCCAAATTCTGAGGACCATCCAAAATATAAAATGTGCAAAAAAGCATGAAATGTTACTGACGTAAGTTTAATTTCTACATCTATCCATATTGTGAATACGCTTGTGTGTATATACCTCAGAACTACCCACTCTCAAGTAGCAGAACTAACTTCTGTATTGGTCTTTCTATAATTGATGGTTTAGAGGAAACATTCTGTTTAAGTGATCTCTTTTCCCCCACTTGTATTTTAACTCTTCGGACCAAGCCATCACTGTCCACAGTGGTTTCCACCACTCGTCCCAATTGCCACTGGTTTCGCGGAAGGATTTCTTCTTTAATAATGACCACGTCATTTACCTTAAAGTTGCGTCTTGGCACATGCCACTTCTGCCGTGTAGAGATACTGGAGAGGTACTCCCTCTTCCGTCGGCTCCAGAACTGCTCAATCAAATACTGAATTCTGCGCCATCTCTTTGTGCCATAAACATCCTCTTTCACAAATTTCCCAGGAGGTGGAAGAGCGACCTTTGATTTCATTAAAATTAGATGATTGGGCATTAATGGCTCGATACAATTAGGGTCATTTATCCCATCTATTGTCAGTGGGTGGCCGTTGACAATAGCCATGGCCTCATAAAAGAGTGTTCTAAGAGAGGCTTCATCAAGCCTACCAGCACTTTGGGCCAAGGTAGCATTTAAGACATTTCGAATGGTACAAATCGGACGCTCCCAAACACCACCAGCATGGCTTGCGGATGGGGCATTGAACGCAAACTCGCACTGCTTCTCAGCCAGAAAATTCTCCAAGGTCTGATAGTCACACTGTTTAAGTGCTTCTTTCAATTCGTTCTTGGCGCCAATGAAATTCCTGCCTTGATCGCAGTAAAGCTGACGCACTGCTCCTCTTAGACTGATGAAGCACCTAAGGGCATTGATGAATGAATCGGTAGATAGATCTTCTAACATTTCTATGTGCACGGCTCGAGAGTAAAGGCAAGTAAGTATC
>JBBPDC010061331.1:0-11008 GCA_037974485.1 Hemigrammopetersius urotaenia
CCACGGCCCGGTACCGGTCCGCGGCTCGGGGGTTGGGGCCACTGCCCTAGAGCTTGAAGAAAGTACCCCAGTGCGAGAAAACCCACGGGTCTGGGAGAGACCACGGCTCTTTCTCTTTCTCTTTCTAAATATTTTTTCGCAAAAAACTCCTTGGATGGAGACCTGGCTTGTAATCCGGATTCTACATGAACTGAACCCACGCTGTCGTGAGTGACATGGGTACTGTCCAATCACAAACAAGAAGTGTAGTCCTACCCTTTCCGTTTTCTGAAATGTTGTGTTTTCAGAATTGTCGTTGTGTTTTCTGAAATGTCGTTGTGTTTTGCCCTTCAGGGCCACCGTTGTGGGACAGAACGTGTGCAGTATGAGACAATTTTATGCCCAAGAAATATAAACATAAACAGTGTTTACATGCATACTGTTTTATAATAAAGTTATTTAGAGATTGTAGACCTTATGCAGATAAAGTAAATTGTCTATCTCTGCATTAGAATAAAAGCTGCTGCTAGTTTGCATTTTTTAGAATCTGTTGTTTTTATGGGTTCTGATAGATTTTACTACTTTACATTTTCACATGTAATTTTTTCTTTTCTTTTTTGATTTCAATTCTTTTATTGATTCAGAGTTTGAGCTATTTAATGGCTTTTAGCTTTTTTTGTGTTTTTCAAGACCTTGGTGCACAGAAGATAAGGATGAATGTCATTAGGACTGTCTTTCTGTCCCTTTCAGGTATTAACATTTTCTGTTGCAACATTTAAAGGCTTTAGAAATCTGGTTCCAGTTACTACCAATGTGTTGATGGGAACCAAGGAACTCAATGCCGACTTTCTCTGGGACATTTCACATTAAACTATGAACAACTTTGTTTGCGTTTGAACAATTTAATGAGGCAAAAATCTTAAAAAGGTAGCTGAATAACCCGCAATTTGCTGGCCAAGACATTCTGCAGTGAAGTACTGCCTTGGAACAAGCCTGCATTTACTTTATGCAGAAAGAACAGCTGATAAAATACAGTAGGTAATTTTTTTACTCAAAATATTTCATATTAAATGTGATATACATTAAAAAGTCACCTCACCTTTCACTTTCAGCTTAATCCCAGTTTTAATAGTAAAATAGTCCGGTATTTCTGCCAGTTCAACCCGACAGTAGTACACTCCAGCATCATCGCTTGTGACGGGACTTATCTGCAGGGAAATGTTTTGTTCCCTCAGATTTCCCCCAAAAGAGAAGCGACCGGTCGACTTGGTGCAGTTTTCTGAAACGCTGGCGTTCCATTCACACCTGTAGAGCAGAGGCCCTTCAAAAGCCTTCTCCTTCCACCAGATGACAGTGGCGCTGCTAATTGTTCGCTTTGGCTCGACCCTAAAACTGCACGGTATCAAAACATTTTTATTGAAGTGGCCGACGACGGGTTCCTGAGGGTCCATTTGTATCTCAGCATTTACACCTGGAACAGAGGGAATGAAAATGTACAGTAAATGCACCTGTGGAGTTTGAATTCTGCATCTTCTATTGCGACAAACACAAGTTCATTAGAACTTATCCAAAGCTTGATCTTACCAAAATGTTAGACACTTACCAATCAAACAATAAGTGGTGAAAATGAGGGCCCATGTGAACACCATGCTGAAGTGATGAATGGTCTTCATGGAAATGAGTCTGCAGATTGCTAACAGCAGTTCTTTATCTTCACACCCACTGGTTTCTCTGTGGCCTCTGGTGTGAAGAGAAGACTGGTGGGACGTCAAAAATCGGTCTCTGCTAGCATCAACTGACAGTGTTGCTAGATGACCAAGAGAGTGTAAGAGACAGTATTACTGAAGTCGAGAGTCTGTATTCTGGCTGCTCTTCTCTGTGTTTAAAGGGGTGAAAAAAGGCTCAAAAGGATAAAAAAAAAACAGATTCATTAATCATCCAGATGCAAAGCCAATTAAACAGCAAAACTTCTTCAGTTCAGTGCTGGTAGAACTGTGAGATCAACAAATCACCCACAAAAACACCCCCTCGACCAGCTCTGACCGCAACAGCTCTTCTTTAAGGCACAGACCTGTGGCTGCAGGTGGTCTGGTTTAGTATACGGCTGTATTAAGAGCGCAAGACAACACCGCCTCACTGAAGACTGGCTGTTCAGGAAGGTGGTTTTTGAGGATGGACTCCAAGTCTTTCACACACGCTGATTGATTTCGTACAGGGGCAGCTGGTGGTCTGCTGGTTTTGATAATCACCCAGATTACGAAATCAAACTAATGTCTCTTATGATTAGTCATTTAAATGAACAGCTAAAATAAAGACCTGTGCAGACAGAGATCTACAGTAATTATGAGAAAGTGCCATTTAAGTATTGACAGCTTACATCCTCTTATGGACATCATATCAGGTTTTAAATGTTTACATGTTTGCATGTGTGCAGTGTAGATTTCAGTAAAACTTTGTGCTCTTCATGCACAAAACCTGAGCCTGCTGCTGGAACTCAGAGCTAACACCTTCATGCACAAGACTGCTGCTATCAGATGAAGGGTTGATAACGACATGTAGCTTGTGAAAACGAAACTAAAATGTGTGAATAGATATTCTCCCCACTTTGCCACATGAATTTCCCCATGCAAAGAAAACTCGGCCAAAATACACTCATGAAAATGTTCGAGTGTAAATGTTAATTAGTGATGTTTTGGTAGTTTGACTGTGGGAGAAGAGTTAACTACCAACAATGCCAGGTATCTGCGATATATATATATATGGTGCAACTATCTTCACTTTTGTGATGCTGCTGTTTATGTCTAGTGAGCTCATCGGCTTACTAAATGCACCCCCATAGATGCCAGTCTTCCATTCCAGCCTCACCCATGCCCAGGATTTTGGCCAAGGGCAGACTGGGACAAAGCAACGACCATGAAATTTCTTCACCAGCTCTGCCGTGGTTCCGGCGGTGGGATAGAGGATTGCGCAGAGGTCTGTGTCTCAGCCGTGGTTTCCAGAACGTACTGATCGTCAGTCCGGCACCCCTGATCATGGCTTTACTCATGATATGGAGTCTAGTTGACTGTATGTTTTTGCTGATCATTTACTATTGTTGTAAGGAGAAATAAAGAAGGTTAAATGGACATAGAGTAAGCCTTGACTTGCCCTGTAGTGCCATTGGTGAACCACCATTCAAAATTATTTGGGCTAGGCACAGGGCTCGTCCCTTGACAAGAGGAGCGTGAGCGGCATTAGGGGAGGAGCCAGGGGAAGAAGTCTGGAGAAAGAGAGACTGGAGGAAAGGACAGAGTGGCCAGAGAGAAAGGTAGTGAGGAGGTGGTTATGTTGTGTGCGTATTTTGACACTGATATGCATTTTTTTAAAAATTCAAATCTCTGTTGTGCACCAGCTCCGGTGTCTCTGTGTTTCTGGGAGTGTGTTTACACCTGTTATCTCAAACTGCAACTTTTCTATAACTTTACATGTAATAGAAATGTATGTGAAAAATATTTACATTAATTATCTCTACTTGTGCATTCATCACAAAATCAGAGAATTTGGTTTTTCTTTGATTTGAAGAAAAAAAAAAACAAGAACGAAGTGTCAGTGATGTAAAGCTTATGAAGCAGCTAAAGGAATTTGACTGCTAATAGCACCTTCTTGTGAATCATTTTTGTGAGTCCTAAACATGAGCAGGTGAGTGAGAGTTACAGGTCAGTTCTATGAGGTGCTTTGTGTCTAATAAAAATAATAACGACAATAGAATTTGGCAGTGAACAATAACAAATGTACGTTTTGACCTTCATTGAAATCCCAAACCCAATACAAAGCAGATCAGAAATTTGTACACGATTTATAGATGATTATGATTATACATGATTATAGATTTTGTTCACACTTTTGAATCGGCCCCTTGAACACGTCACTTAAATAAAAAACAAAATGACTCCTCCCCCACGTGCCACTGGTCAGAAAGATCATGAGAGGGGAAGGGACCGAGGTGAGAGGAGTAGAGGTGCCAGCCCTGGGACTCCATCTGGTGGATTTAGATGTTTTGAGTGATAAAATAAAATAAAAATAGTGATGAATGAAACTATTCTTGTCAATTTTACTGAATGTTCGCTTAGCTCAGCCTGCAGTGTTTACCTGTAGACACTGTTTGTTGTTCTTTTCTACTTTTGTACTATTTTATGAATAAATAAAAAAGTAGCCTACATTATTTAGAAGTTGAATATTACTTCAAGCCCTTGTTCATACATACACAATTATTTATTTGTTCATTTATGTACAGAAGTGTGAGAAATCACATAAGACAGTCTACTTAATAACTAACAACTAATTAGGCAATCATGTGATCATTCAAGCATGTAGTTTGCAAAGGACCAATTAATGGGGTTTTGCTCTGGTTTTACGGTTTTACTTGTTGGCCTTGCAACAGCAGTGCAAACCTCAGAAACCGCGCCTACATTTGATGTAATTTGATAAAGAATGAGTGATACTAAAAATGCTACATAAATGCTATTAACCCTGGAAGAACGATCCGCATGCATTGAAGCTCCGGTTGTCTCCTGATTTATTGCAGCTCATGATAGAAGGAGGACCATTGCTGGAGCCCCTTCTCATCATGTACTTGCTTCATGAAGCTGCCAGTGCATAGAGATACAGACACAGTTCTACAGACACATGAGTCTGAATGTAAATGCTCTCTGGAACACACTGCACTGATACAATAGAGTTTAATGTCACAAAACTGTTTCGGACAGAGACATGGGAAGGAGTTTCAATGTATTTGTGCTTAACATTAAAATAACCATTAAGCAAAATTGTTTTATGTTTTATTAAATAACTAGGAGACTGGATGAATTACATGGTCTTCATGCTGTACAGAGAATACACTTCTGCACATTTGTAATGTAGAATCACTGTGTAACTTCTAAACATAATACTAAAAGACAAACAAACAAACAAACAAAAAATACATAAAATACGGCCTGTACATTTGTGCTGATATATTGGATATGTATACAAATTGTCAAAGCCTTAGGATGGCCAAAAGAGGGCAGCAGAGTAACGTGCTGTTGGACCGCAGTTGAACTTGCATTTCATTAAATACCCAAAACAATGGTCATGTGAGTAATACACTATTCAGTCTGCGTTTTCACATGACAGGCAGTTATGTAGGTTCTAAAGGGCGACTTGCATGCGGTGCCACCATGCATTCCACACAGATAAACTATTTCTAGGATGGGTTTATCTAGAAAAGAACATCAAAACACGTATTTGAATGCAATATTCATTATATTTTATTCAAATACAGGTATATTATTCAAATACCTGTAGGTGTAATGATCAGGCATCCCAAATCTTTTGTCCACGTTGTCTGTTTTTAGAAAATAAGAAAACTTTTGCTAGTGCAATCTACATAAAGCTGAATCAGAAAATAAATGGAAATATGTTTTGACATCAAATAGTTTCACAGTTGGCACTTAATCACCTCATTGGCCATTGGCCTGCCTGCCAAATTAAACAATGTATTTGATTTATTACCTCTCGTCTCCTCTGTACAAAGACAAGCTACATTTAATGAAATACCATAGAGTGAAATATATTTTCCTTTATTTGACAAGCAACTTTCAAATAAAAATTATTTTTGCAATTAACAAACTCAGCATGTTAATGTCTATACAGTGAAGGCAAGAAATAATGTTCAGTACTTATAACCACTCAAACTAGTTGCAAAATTAAGAAAATAATAACTATACATATGTTTAGGCATCTCTGGTCAAAAATGTCTGTCACTATGAATTGCTAACTGAGGAGACAGCTGACCTCTAAAAGATACAAAAGTGTATTTTTTTTGTTTTGCATTGAAAAAAGAAAAGGAGCATCATGCAAATGTTTTGGCACTGCAAATGGTAAGTATTTCGTATCAACACCTTTTGACAAGTATCACAACTTGTAGTCATTTTAAAGCCAACAAAGAGTCAGAGTATAAAGCTTTAAAATTTGCATTTTTGGGCATTTCCTAACAATGGATTTGAGCAGGGCATTAATCAAGCTTAATTATCAAGCTAAAGTTATCTGAGAGCTCAAATCTCCTGGGGTGCCTGAAAATTTACATGGTGTACCTTTCCTTTCTTTCAGTCTAAAACTGTACAAAACTAAAGTACTAATGCTTAAAATAATGTTTCTTCATTACCTTTATGATTTTTGAGACCATCATTTAACTATTCAACTACAGTAACATGCATTTTGACCAGGGGAGTCCTAATTTGTACATTCTCTTTATCTCAGATAGCAGAAAAGTTTGAATATTTATAAAAACAAATGGTCACTTTGATAAATATACCATATGCCATAAAGTGACATGTTTATATGCCATATAAACACAATTATTTATTATCATTTATGCACCGTTCACTCCCCAGTAAATGCTTGTTCATTTGAAGGTTTTTATGATGTAATGGAAAACCTAATCATTTACATATCATGGGCAATTCTGCCTACAGCAGTTTAACTATGCCCATTTACAATGAAAAAGTGTTTCATCTGGGACTAATTTCTGAAAGAGGAGCAATACATGGTAGCCAGTCAGAAGATTTAGCCTTTTTTATATGCAGTGAAGAAAACGTTCATTTAAAAAGAATGAATACTATTTGGTACATGAACCCACACAAACATTTTACGTAAATCATGCAAGAAAAAAGTAGTATAAGAGCCTGTTAAAATAACATATAGAGAATCAGAATATGAAATTTTGGCTGAAGAATAAAGCTTACACTCTCAGCAGTTAGAAGCAGCAGTGCATTACTTTGAAGGGCAGGGGAGTTTCCGGGCATTCATATAGACTCCATCTCTGTTAAAAAAAAAAGAGAAAGAGAAGGAGGAAGATAACTATTAAACATAATTCATGCTAATATGCTGGCAGAGGCATGTTTATCATATATTTTATTTGCAAGGAATGAAATAAATGAAACCTACAAATCTGATGCACGAGGAAAATTGTGGTAGATGTTGTTGGAGTTCTCAGATGCTTTGCCGGCAACAACTACAAAAATCACATGAAAATGCAAAAATCACATGAAAATGCAAAAATCACATGAAAGCTAAATCCATTTCTTTTACTTACTTTTACTTAAAATTGGCAAAGTTTGATGTGTAACAACATTCATTAATAGGTTTGACTCAATGAAACTGGTCATGTTTAGGGCAACTGAAATACAGTTATACAGTTCAGTTCATAAGTGTTTGGACACTGATGCAATTTTTGTATATCTGTATACGACCACGATGGATAATGAGTAGTCAAGACTTGACATAAATATAGCTACATTTCAGCTTTAATTTAAGGGGCTTAACAAAACCACTGCATTAAGCTTTAAGAAATTACAGGCATTTTTCAGACTCCATTTTTAGTCTCAAAAGTAATCAGACATGTGATTGTCAAGCAGTGTCATGGCAGGTGTGGGCTGCTCACTAAGTATGTAGTTAAAGGTCTGGAGTTAATTTGAAGACATATCCAAACTATCCAAAGATATGTCGATGCTCGCAAAGGTTGTCATCATTTGTCTGAAAACTAAATAGGAAAGAACTGGCCTGGGATAACTAAAGTGGAAGGTCGCAGAATTCTTTACTTGATGAAAAAAATCCTTTATCTAGACAGGTCAAAAGCACTCTTGATGAGGTGGGCAGATCACTGTCAAAGTCTACAATCACCTTCATGAATGTACATACAGAGAATGTACATACCTCTGAAGCACCAGGCTACCAGGCCATATATGATGACGATGAGAAGAACTCCCAACATGACAACCAAAACTACAGACAGAGGTAGATAGATGTAATCTTGACATGGAGCCTGTAAAGTTTCAGAACATTGCAAAGATTCCTTGTTGTATATTGACCGAGCCTCTGGTCCACTATCTCCCTCTATCTGACAGGTGTAGTTGGTGTTGGGTGAAGCAGGAAGAGAAAATGATGATGTGAAGTGGCTAGTCTGGACGCGTTTCTGGGAAGAGGCAATATTTTCAGGCTGGATCCAGGTCACATTTGGTGGAGGATTTCCAAAAGTGTCACATGTAACCCAGCGCTCTCCTGTCTCATTGATCTCAGTGTAAATCCTTGTCAATACTTTGGGCTCTGCAAAAGATCAAAGAAGGGTTTACTGAAACTAAGGACCTGAAATGCACAGCAACAAACAACCAAAAGGAACTTCATGGAGACAGACATTTCTCTAAGCTTTAAGTAAATTCTTGCGTTTGGCAGCAGTTTTCATAGGTTTCCAGTCCCAAATGTGCTACTACTCTATACACCTGTCCCAGCCACGAAGAAGCTTGTGAGTCACTTAATAAATTTAATCAGGTGTGCAAGATGAAGAAAACGGATCCTTGAGCAAGGCATCGTCCACACACACTGTTCACAGGCGCTGCATCACTTGCTGCCTGCCAGCTACCCCTCTTCTCCATCACCACAACTGGAACCTGCAGTTTGAAAACTGTATGAGCTAATAAATATTTATGGGTTGCCAGCAAAGATGGCAAAAGAGGTAATGTAGAGAAAGCAGCAGCAGCACAGTGGAGTTGAGGTGAAATGTGATATGTTAACATTCAAAGGTTCAGGGCTGGTAAAAATTCAAGTCTATTAGAGGCTATAGATCCAGAAGTCCAGGCCAGGGAAGTCTAAGGTCACCCTGACCAGTGACAAGCCTCAGACAGAACCAACACCCTCTCACTGTGAAGTGTAGGGAACTAACACAAATAGCTTAAATCCGAGTCAACTATTTAACCAAGATCAATTAGAAACACTAGCTGTCCTAAAATGTTTGATGCTAGAACTTGTCAGCTAATTCTTAAGTCATGGATTGTTTATAATAAAATATGTGGAAACATGACTGAACCAGGGTCTGTCTCACACACCTTATAATGAAATCCCAACATGTGCTATCATTTTCCATTATTAGATTGTGATCTTTTATAACCAGTAGTTATTTAGGCACTGAAGTCCTTATGCGGATAAAGGACATTCGCTGTCACATTAGAATAAAAGCTGCTGCTAATCTATATTTTTAAGAAGCGGTTCTACCTTATTGGTTCTGATAGATTTTACTACTTTAAATTTTCAAGTGTTATTTTTAAAGACTTTAAGGATATTTTTTGGCTTTAAGCTTTTAAGTTATTTAAGGCTTTATATTATTTTATGTTTCTCAATATCTTGGTGGTCAGAAGATAAATATGAGTGTTTTTAGGACTGTCTCTCTGTCCCTTTCAAGTAAAACAACTTTCTTTAACCATCAGACAGCATGTCCATAACCATTTGGTTTACTAACATTTTCTGTTGCAACATTCTGTGAGACCAACAAATCACCCACCAGCAAAAATCTGGTTCCCATCAACATCACTGTGTTGATATGGTTACAACATTTCACACTAAACTATATAAAACTTTGCATCTGAATAATTTCATGAGGCAAATATCTTGAAAATCCCACAATTTGCTTGCCAAGACATTTTGCAGTGCAATCAAGCATGCATTTACTTTATGCAGCAGTTGATAACTCAAAATATTTCATGTTAAATGTGATATACATTAAAAAGTCACCTCACCTTTCACTTTCAGCGTAATCCCAGTTTTAATAGTAAAATAGTCCGGTATTTCTGCCAGTTCAACCCGACAGTAGTACACTCCAGCATCTTCGCTTGTGACGGGACTTATCTGCAGGGAAATGTTTTGTTCCCTCAGATTTCCCCCAAAAGAGAAGCGACCGGTCGACTTGGTGCAGTTTTCTGAAACGCTGGCGTTCCATTCACACCTGTAGAGCAGAGGCCCTTCAAAAGCCTTCTCCTTCCACCAGATGACAGTGGCGCTGCTAATTGTTCGCTTTGGCTCGACCCTAAAACTGCACGGTATCAAAACATTTTTATTGAAGTGGCCGACGACGGGTTCCTGAGGGTCCATTTGTATCTCAGCATTTACACCTGGAACAGAGGGAATGAAAATGTACAGTAAATGCACCTGTGGAGTTTGAATTCTGCATCTTCTATTGCGACAAACACAAGTTCATTAGAACTTATCCAAAGCTTGATCTTACCAAAATGTTAGACACTTACCAATCAAACAATAAGTGGTGAAAATGAGGGCCCATGTGAACACCATGCTGAAGTGATGAATGGTCTTCATGGAAATGAGTCTGCAGATTGCTAACAGCAGTTCTTTATCTTCACACCCAGTGGTTCCTCTGTGGCCACTGGTGTGAAGAGAAGACTGGTGGGACGTCCAAAATCGCTCTCTGCTAGCATCAACTGACAGTGTTGCTAGATGACCAAGAGAGTATAATGGACTGTATTACTTAATGGAGAGTCTGTATTGTGGCTGCTCTTCTCTGTGTGAAGGGGTGAATAAAGCTAAAACAACATTTTTAATGGACAAAAACAAAATCAGATAATAATGTGTTATTCAGATGTTAATCTGATTAGATACCAAAACTTAACTTCTTCAGTTCAACGCCGGAGAAAAACCCTGAGCCTCCCACTGCCAGCTCTAACTGCAACAGCACTTCTTGAAGGCACAGATCTGCAGGTGGTCTGGTTTAGGGCACAGCTGTATTTAGAGCACCAGGCTCGGGCAGACACCACCTCACTGAAGGCTGGCTGTTCAGGAAGGTGGTTTTTGAGGATGGAATCTTTCACACATGCTGATTGATTTTGTACAGGGGCAGCTGGTGGTCTGCTGGTTAGGGAGTTGCCCTTGCGATCAGAAGGTTGTGGGTTCAAATTCCACCACAAAGGTTCCCTTGACCAAGGTACCCTCCCCACACACTGGCTGTCCACTGCCTCATTTGGTGAATGGGTTAAATGTATCACATTGTTCACACTTTACTGACTCATTTTCTCTACTGAGCCCCTGCTGCACACACACACACACACACACACACACACACACACACACACACACCAGCCACTTTCACACTGACTTTAAAAGATGCCTATCGCTCTGTTCCCCGGGCAGCTTTGGGACATTCTGATCACTGCCTGGTTCATCTTATTCCAGT
>JBBPDC010061342.1:0-11008 GCA_037974485.1 Hemigrammopetersius urotaenia
TCTCTATCTCTCTCTCTATCTCTATCTCTCTCTCTCTATCTCTCTCTCTCTCTCTCTCTCTCTCTATCTATCCATCTATCCATCTATCTCTCTCTATCTATCTATCTATCTATCTATCTATCTCTCTCTCTCTCTATCTCTCTATCTATCCATCTATCCATCTCTCTCTATCTCTCTATCCATCTATCCATCTCTCTATCTCTCTATCTTTATCTCTATCTCTCTATCTTTATCTCTATCTCTCTCTATCTATCTGTCTCTATCCATCTATCCATCTATCTCTCTCTCTCTATCTATCTATCTCTCTCTCTCTCTCTCCATCTATCCATCTCTTTATCTTTATCTCTATCTCTCTATCTCTCTCTATCTATCTGTCTCTCTATCCATCTATCTATCTATCTCTCTATCTATCTCTCTCTCTATCCATCTATCTATCTATCTCTCTCTCTATCCATTTATCTATCTCTCTAACTCTCTCTCTATCTCTCTATATATATCTATCTATCTATCCATCTCTCTATCTCTCTCTCTATCTCTCTAACTCTCTCTCTATCTCTCTAACTCTCTCTCTATCTCTCTCTCTCTCTATCTATCTATCCATCTCTCTATCTCTCTCTATCTCTATCTCTATCTCTCTCTCTCTCTATCCATCTAAATCGCTTTTACTCTTACTTCCTCCTTCTATCCTCCTCCTGGCTTCTCTCCTGCCACCACTGGGATCTGGGGTGCTACTGAAAAGATGTAGCCATGACGACGATTCCCACAGGATAAACCTACATGGAGGCTCTGAGGTTTTTTTTTTTCTTTCTTTTTTCCCCATTTCTCTTTTCATTCTTTCTCCCCTTTCACTCTCTGTGAGCGGGTTCACTCATTGTCAAGTAGGATGTGAATGGGGGCGGGGGGGTACCAAATAGACGGAAGTAAAAGAGAGATACATAAATAGAGAGGGACACAGAAGAAAGAGAGAAATGAAAAGAGAGATGGAGCGAGAGACTTACAGAGGAGAATGAGTGAGAAATGGATTGAGACACAGAGATCGATGCACACATTAGGAGAGAGAAAGACAAAAAGGAAAAGAAATTGGAAAGACAAACAAATTAAGGAGAGAGAAAAGAGGAAACAAAGGGAGGGGAGGAAAGAAGCTAGAGAGAGAGAAACATACAATAGAGAGAGAGAGGGAGAGAGATGTTCATAAAAGAATAAGTGAGAGATGCAGGAGAGAGTGAGAAACACAAACAGAAAAGAGAGACAGACTTACAGCTGCATTGATAGTGGACAGTGAGAGTAGAACACAGGCAGGAAATAAGATCCCCTTAAAAAGTGCACATTGATGCATATATACTGCAGACTGACTGTGTTCCTCTCTCACTCACATGCACACACGCGCACACACACACACTGCAGCTCAGCAAGGCCAAATCACTTGTTGATAAAATAGATGAGAGGTGATGAATACGCAGTACAAGGCTGAAGGTGAGGAGATAAGAAACCTTGTAAACGCAGGTTGCAGGTTAAAGCCACAAACACACACACACCCCACTCCTCCCCCATGATTGCTTGTAAACCACTATGTTACTGAACTTTGTTAAGAATTTCAGACTTTGCTGAGACAGGCTGTTTTTTTTTCCCCTTTATGGACGCGCGCACACACAGCCGGTTGGTGAAGTGCTTGATTTGCCTTTCCAGGCTACACCAAGTGTCACAGAGCCCCCATGGAGCCAGCCTCCTCTGACACTCTTCTGAGAGACACACACACACACACACACACACACACACACACACACACACACACACACACAAAGGCAGAGAGGTCACTTGTGGCCTTATTGTGAATTCAGTGTTCAGACAGGGCAAGCAATGACATTTTGTTCATATTTATTTACTGTTGGTTGCCTCACTTCCTGTTTCTGTCTTCTACATGCTCATATAAACACACACACACACACACACACACTGTTGCAAGCTAGGCAGCCTCAGAGTTCATGGCCTGAGTGATCCCATAGTTCATTTACAGCTTTTAATTGGTGTGTGTGTTGGTGTATGTGTGTGTGAATCATACCTCTCCGAAGTTTGTTTAATTGCCTTTCCCTCTTTGGCTCTCATCCAGTTGTCTTCACAGCCAGACAGTGTGGAGGTCAGGACCAGGTCCAGCTTTATTCTGTTTCTCTGTTTTAATACTCGGAAAAATAAAGGCTGCCAGTTATCCTGCAGCTCGTAGTGGACAGTGGGTTAACAGAAGTGACAGAAGCAGGAGGGTATTGAAGGTCTGGACGGTCAGACACAAAACTGTTTTAGGATCTTTGTCACCTACATGGTTATAGCATGTAGTGAAATGAGCTGTAAGACTGTGCAATAAAGTTATCAATTAAATTAAAGAGAAAGATGGAAAGGTTAAACTAAGGCAATAAAAATACAGAAACATTTTTGCCAACAAATATTAGTCAGTCATGTGACACTTCAATAACACTAAATGATATGACACAATGTGACTGTAAGGTTAAGTTTCACTTTGTCATCAACAACTGTGTACTGTATACAACAAGTACATAGTGAGATGAAACAATGTTCCTCTGTGTTCCACTGCTAATATAACAATAAAAATACGCAATAACAATACCACACATTAACAGCACACAATAATACTACAGGGTAGCAATATGCAATTACACTACAACACTGTAACAAGAAGCAATAATAGTACCTGTCTAACAGTGGGCATGAGACACAGAGCAATATAAACAATAAACAGTCCAATTTTTGTGCAGTATGAACAAAGTTAAATGATGTGTTGCATGTAAGGAAATTGCACATGGTAAACAGCCATTTCAGAAATTTAAAGAGAGAGTCATTTAAAGTGTATAGTATTACACAAAGAAGGACATTAGCAGCATCTGAATGTGTTGTGCATTCACAGCACATGAAATTTTGCACAAGAACAGCAGCATTAAGGTATAGCACCTGTGCGGCATGTCAGTGGAAGAATGTTCAAATTCAGTAGTGTTTCAGGATACAGTGCGTTAGATTAAGGTAAAAGTGCAGTTCACAGTCCTGTCGGAGAGAAGTGTGTAAACAGAAGGGAGTGAAATTTCAGAAACCATGTGTGTTGAGAATGATAGTTTGTGGTATGGAGCATGAACCCAGTGTGGTGGTGCAGTAGCTTCAAACAAATTGTTTAAGAGGCAAGTTTTCTCATCTATAGTTCTGAATGCTTTTCTAACACAGTGTTTGTGGTAGGTGTAGGCATCATGGACAGAGAAATGGTTGAATAAAAACCTTTGCTTTGATAGAACTATTAAAGAATTTGGCGATGCCCTCTGATTTTTATTCACGTGGAAAAGAACAAAAGATTCAATATGGAGAGAGAGAGGTAACAGAGGACTGGATTACTGCAGAAATGTTAGAGGAGAGAACAGAGTGTTCAAATAATCCCCTCCCCAAATCTAAACAATACATGATTCTTTCTAAAAGCACACTGTATTAACTCGCCCTCATATCCTGCTGTTTAACCTGTGATTTAATGTTTGCAAGATAGTGGCTGCATGTGTATGGAGAGAGTGAGAGAGGAAAAAGAAAGTGAGAGACAGAGAGGTTAGGAATGTCTGAATGTAGACTATTACAGATTCTACACTAAATGTAACATACCTGTGTCATTTTGTATGCATCTGAGGTTTGTTTGATAGAATTATATAAAAAATGTTTGAACCCACACATGGGTTGTGCAGGTGTTTCACTCACTCCATTAATCAGGCACCCACAGCTCATGCCTTTTGCTAATGAACCACTGGTGTCGAGCCGTGTGCCCAAGACGACCCAGAAAGCATGGACTCATTGATCGTACTGGCAGTGAGGACAGTCAAATCAACACACACATGCAGGGCACACATACTCATGTAAGCATACACATGCAGACATTCTCTCTCATGCTAATATTTCTGATTTTCTCTTCCCATATGCCATATGTCAGGATCTCGTTCTTTGTCTCTTGCCTACACACACACACACACACACACACACACACACACTCTCTGTCTCTCTCTGTCTCACTGATGGAGGGGTCAGTGCTGAATGGCCTGCTGGGTTAGTTGCTGCACGAGCAGATGGCGCTGCAGGTTTTGGGTCATAGCTGCCCAGGCTCGAGGCTGGCTTCACCGGGGGTGTGTGTGTGTGTTGAGGTGAAAGTATTCAGACACTTTTTATTTAATATACTAACATTGCATATATCCACAAAACAAATTTATACGCAGTACATTTTTATACTGTTGAAGTGTCTTTAAAAAATATACCACATTATTTTGTATTAGCATTAGTACTTTGTTGTGGGGTATTGGCAGTTGCATCTTTTGTCTCATTGTTGTTCAATTTTAGCCCATTTCTCTTGGCAAACAGTTAATTCTCCAAGGTCTCTCTGTTGGATTTGCATTTTAAAAATCCTCTGCAATTTTAATGGAAGCTGGGTTTGATGATGCAAGCCTCTTCGTCCCTCACATCTTTCTCGATAGCGCCTTTTGGGTCTAATAATTCTGTTTGTTAGGAGTTCTGTCGAAGGGTTTCCCCACAAGTATGTTGTGTTTGAATGCCCATCCATGCATAGGTGTTTGATCAGAATATATATTAATTCTGCAAATAAGAAGGATGTTAACATGCAAACAATTAAAATAATAAATATAAAAATAATGACTACTTAATAAACCTACCCCTCAAAAACCGTGCTGATCTAATGGTAAACTTTAGGCAGCCCCTTCTCCTTTGACCTTTGAAATGGAATTGCCGTGGCTAATGAGCTGTATTGCTTTATTGGAGTCTTTTCATATATATCAGGATCCCTTTGATTAAAGTGTCTTTAATGTGGAACCAATTAAATATGAAAAAGTGTTTGTGTCTCTGTTCTTTCCTGCTAGCGTAGATATGGGTGAAAGGACTGGGGGGTGGTCTGTAAGCTTCAGCGTCTCGTTTCTGATCTGCTTTTTGTTACAGAAGCTTCCTGATGCATTTCTGTAAGAAGTGAACTTAGCTGAGTGTCTGGAAGTGAATGTTAATAGAAGTGTGAACGTGTGCCGTGGAGAGAGTGGGTGTGTCTGTGAGTGCGCTGTGTGTGTGTGTCTGCTGGATGTAGCAGCTGAAGCTCTCGTTTCTCCTGAAGAAGCTCATTGATTTAATGCTGGATACAAAAGTGATGAGCTGGCTTAGCGCACTCTATCTCACTCTCTCTCGGTCTCCCTCTCTCTTGCGCTCTCTTTTTTCTGTTTCTTCCTCTTTCACACTCTAACTCCCTCTTTGTCTGTTTTTATACACACACTATATCTATCTGTCTATCTGACACAATCTATCTGTGTGTGTGTGTGTGTGTGTGTGTATATATTTATATATATGTTTATATACATTGAGGAACATAAGTATTTGAACTGTAGCTTTTGTATAGTTTGGATTCACTGATGCTTCAGTAATATTGATTTGGATTATAATCTAAATCAATATTTTACTTATGCATCTGGGAATCCAAACTATACAAAAACTACAGTTAACAATACATATCAGTCTATTATAATTAGCAGCCATGAAAACAATACTTCTTTGACAAAAAAGAGCACCTACTTAATGAGTATTACTATATTTGATGATAATTGATTAACATTCCAAAAATTGGTGTTGTCAAAATGGCACCTTCAGGCTGATGCAGCATTGCATTTTTAAACTCTAACATCAGTGAAGCTTCTTGGGGAAAAAATATGTTTTAGAAAGCTGAAGGACAAGGATCTGCTGCTATGAATGTAGAATGTTGTAATATACGCATGCACAGCAGAAGAAAACTCATTCTGATCTGACCATTCTCATTAAGGTTGCACGGCCTTGAGCAAATTATCTTTGCAATGGTTTTTGCTGCTACTTAGATAGGCTAAAAGGCTGATTCTCAATTGGCTCTAAGCTCCCTATGTGAAGTGGGTTATGAAAATAAGGGCTTCTTCACACAAACACTGCGTTATATGTTGCACAAAGAGCCATTTGCAATGCTGCAAGCACAGATCTGTACTTGATAAACAACTAACACCCCAAACTGCCTCTGTAAATACTTACTATATACTGCACATTCTCTGTCCTGCTGCTGCTATATTTGCACCATTATTTATTGCTGTCCCCCTGTTCTGCATTTTTGCGCACCTATTAACTCCATTGCTAGAATACAGTATCTGTCGTCATTGTGTGTTCATTCAAACGTCTTGTTGGGTTGTTTTCCTTGTGTTTTTTATGCTCGCTCTGTCTTGCTTTTTGGAAATTTGTGTTGATGCTTAATGAGTCAGATGTCATGACTAGCTTTGTTTGGAAGTTATTGTAATTTTAAAAAAACATTTAATAATTATAATCACTACAGGGGTTTTAAAAATGGTGTCTCGTGCAAATGCCCATAAAGAACAAAAGAACATACTTTTACTTTAGGTCTTAGAAACAGACAGAGAAAACACAAGATATTTGAACCAGGGAGACCTTACAGATTGTCTCCACACAGAAATGGGTGGGGAAGATGCGCAGAGGGAGGGGGTCCAGAGAGCAGTTGAGTGGTGGCGTGCTGAGTGGAAGAGCATCAAATGCAGAGTGTGTGGGTGAAAAAAAGCACTGGTTTTACTGTTTGACACCATTTTCAACTGTCACAATCAGATTTTACTTACACACACTGAGTTCTAAGAGTTAAATATGGAGCCATTTGGGTTTTAGCCTTCATGAAGCTTGTGACACTACTCATTTGAGTGTGTGTATGCAGGTTGTTTTAGGTCACAGGTTTATTCTAATGACAGACACAAGTCACTTGCCCACACAAATGAGAACCTTTGTGTTAGATTAGATATGAGTAAATAATCAGCAAGGATCCATCAGGCATGTAATCTGAAAATAGCCCAAGTGGCTCACGTCTGATCTGAAAAGATCAGTTTTGTGTGTCTACATGGCAGTTTCTCGTATTGCTACAGGAACTGTGCTGTACCTAACCTTAACCCTAACCCGGTTACATTTTCTGACTTTTTGGCCGATTGTCCCAAAACCGCATGCATGGAGTTGAATCAGCCAAAAACAAATCTGTCAGAGCTACTTTTATTATTGTGGTCTTTTCTTGTTTGTGATGGCCTGGTACACCGTCACGTTTTACACAGCTTTAGAAAACTCACTGAAATGTATCTTAAGACCTCTTTCCGTGTCTGTCTGTTACTATGACAACATTTAGACCAATCATAAAATGGTGATGTGGTCAGCTCGGCTGCGGACTGGTTTTGGCCCTGCCATCCAGCAGCATAGGTACAACTTGGGTTTGGGTCACTTTATTTGTAATTGATAAACAATTGTTTGCAGTACAGCACAGATCCTTGTGCCAGTGGAAAAGTGCCAGTGGTCTCTGAAAACATCAGATCTGAGTCAAAAAAACAGATTTGTACTTCCTGATTATGTGAAAGTAGCTTTAGTTTTCAGTTGTAGTTCCAGTGCACAAAACAAATAAACTAAATCCAGACTGTCCACTCCCAGGGGCAGTTTTATTGGTTACTGTGTAAGTGTAGTTCAAAATGTGTGCGTGCGCATGTGTACCTGTGTCCCTTCTAGAGTTCAGATTTGTTTATCAGGCAGCTGTGTTTGTGCACACAAAGATGTTGTGAGCATTATTTAGAAGCCTATAGCTGCTGGGGGAAATGTGTGTATGAGATCTATGTAGGCGAGAGATATGAGATGTAGCAGAAAAAAGAGCAAGTGTGTGGGTGAATTTAAGAAGTAAGTGTTTAGAAAGGGGAAACGAAAGAGGAGGAGAGATAAATAAAGTGAAGTTCCTCATAACAGCAGACTGCTTGAGGCATTTTAAGTACAGTCTCTAGGCGACTTTACCTTCTTACTGTATATACACATACACACACTCACTCATGCACACACCAGGGCAGGTGCCTATATTATGAAGCAGGCTCACTTATATAGGGTTCCTCACTAAGCTTCATCTTCACAGAATCTGATTGCCAGTTTTCTGTTGCCTAGCAGACTTGGTGCTTATTTGAGTAATTACTGCTTTATATTTTTAGCTGTTCCCTCCACTAAAAAGTGTTATTTTCACGCGATCAATGCTGAAAAGGGCAAACCAAATTAACCAATTCTGTCAGAAGGCCAGCCCTGATTGGTCAAAGATCTGTTTAATTTAAATTCCAAACTTACACTGGGGCAGGATGGGTATGCAGCACATGTTAAGTCAATTTATTTATAAATCACATTTTAAAAACAGTAGCTGACCCAAAGTATAAGCTAAAAAGGTAAAAGTAAACAAGGTTTAAAAAAAAACTACCAATCCGTTACCCTTACTTGAGCTCCACAGGAAGCAAAGAAGTCTTTAAAGCAGAGTTTAAAATGTCAGTGCAGGGAGAAGACCTCATTTCAAGATGCAGACTCTTCCAAAGCTTGGGGGCTGAAATGGAGTAAGACCTGTTGCCTCAAGACTTGCCCCCAGCATGTCCTAAGTGGCTCTGTAAAGACTTTTCATTTGGCCCATCAAAATGTTACCCTGACCTCACACAATGAGAATAGAATAGAACTTATCATAGAGCTTATTTAATGATCACAGTTATTTAGGCTCTCCATGAACCACAGAACTAACTGTGCATTTCATCAACCGTATTGTGCCAACTTGAATGATGTTCCTTTTTCTTTTATTTTGTGCTAATGTCATTATCCATTTTTGCACAAGTGTTCATTGTATAACAACCTGTGGTGTAACTTTTACCTTACTCCATCAACGCGAGACCAGACAAAATGGTGTCTTAAGTTTGCTTGTTTGGTAGCATCAGTGACGGTCATCATACAATTTAAAATATGAAAAACTAAATAGCCAATATGCAATAGTTAACCAAAATTTGGTTTAATTTAAACTTTCGCAGATTTCTTCTTCAGTCAGTGGCTTTCAACAACATCTCAAATTTTTAGTTTGGTTGAAAAACCTCTGTTCTGCTAAATAGACTAAAATATAAAAGAAAAGCTTAACGAGAGAGGTTAATGGAGGCTAAAGGTGTCTCAACTCCCGGTTGATAAATATTTCAAATGTTGCATCTGAACCTGTTGTGAAAAGTCATGTCCCATTGGGTTCTGACAGATATTTCAAGCTATCACACACACACACACACACACACACACACACACCATGACCACTTCTGCTCTCTCTGCATTAATTTATCTTCCTTATCACCCTCTCCCTCTGCTGCCCCTAAGGATCTGACCTCTAATTTCCTGGAAACACCTCCCTCCATCTTAATTATTGACAGCACGCTTCATACGCTTTTCCATGGTGTCCATTTCCCCCCAAAAGGCTGTTCAGCGTTTCTCCCGAGCCTCTGCTGGATCATTAGCATGTGCTTCAAGGTTTATTTTGGCCCAACGGTCCTCCCTCCTTTTTACACTAAAGGAATACTTAATTACATACAACATAAAGTATGAAGAGTTTTGTTTCTAAGTGGAATGAAAGTCTGAATACATTTTAACAACAAAAATTATGAAAAAAGAGCATGTTCTTGTTTTAAATAGAATTTTCTCAGGTGTCTAAGATTGCGTGTGTTTGTGTTTGGGTGAGTATGCACAGGGGGTGACTGAATAATATTCATTAGATTGCTTGAGGCATTATTTTAATAAGCTGTATGGAAGGACAAACCACCTTATAATTGGGGGAAAGTTTAGATATCTTTGCCTGAACAAAATAACTTCTTGTTTATATGGACAACATAGTGTGTGACTACAAGAACAGCATTATCCTAATTAGAAAGCAATAATGGATTTAGGGTCCTTGGGGCTTTAGGCAAACAAGGCTAATGTTCCTAACCAATGAAAACAAATAGCCTCTGTTTAGCATTATGCAAATGGAATCATGCTAATTAGTAAATACTAACTTCCATTCATTGTTGCGCATGTTAGCATGGCTTTGTAGAGTGTCATGTTATTCTGGGTTTACGTGAGGTCCACTGCTAACTTGTGTGGTTTGATGTACCCAAATGGACATAATTCATGGCTTTGTGGCTTTCCATTTTCCATCCATCATCTTTCCCTTAGATTTTAAGACTTTTTGGCTCTCATTGTGTCATACTGAAAGAGCAGTCTGGGCTGAAACACTCCTTATAACTTCATTGCGAGTGGTTAATGCTACAAAGCTACAGGATGAATAGGTGTAAAAACACTCAATTAAAAATGTGTTTTCTTTATAAGGACTTGGAGGTTAGTTTAAAATCTTTGGTTCATATATCAACAAAGTGAGATGAATCTGTTTTCAGACGAGAGCTTTTGTAGAGGCCTGGTTAGGAGGTGCATTTACACAAGGTCTTGAAGGCAGTATTTCTTGTTATAAAATGTATTAATTTTGAGAAAATGGCCGTCTGAAGATTGTCTCTTGTAAATAGAGGTGGGCATAGATTAATTTTTAAAATCTAGATTAATCTCATTGTAATCTTGCAATTAATCTAGATTAAAATGGCTCATTTGAATTCTGCAAAGGTCTGAAGCCCCCTCCAAAAAATGAACCCAATGCCTATTTTTATAGTGTAAACCATAAATATGCCTCCAAATGTTCTCCCAGATCGGAAAATTCAGGAACGATAGAGACAGAGTGAGTAAGAGAGAGAGACAGTGAGAAAGAGTAAGGGAGAGCGAGAGAGAGAGAGATACAGAAACAGAGAGAGCGAGAGAGACGATCCGCACGCTCCGGAAAAGTCACGAACGAGTGAGAGAGAGACAGAGGGCATGCGAGAGAGAGACACAGAGACAAAGAGTGAGAGAGAGAGAGAGATGATCCGCACGCTCCGGAAAAGTCACGAGAGAGAGAGAGCGCAAAAGAGAGAGAGCGCAAAAGAGAGAGAGAGAGAGAGAGAGAGAGACAGGTTTAAAACGGGCGCGATCCAGAAAAGTCACGAACGAGAGAGAGAGAGTAAATCCACACTAAAATATCAAGGTGAAGGTCATCATAGCTTGCGTAGTATAGACCCAGCTCCCAACCCAACTTTGTGAATAGATTAAC
>JBBPDC010061353.1:0-11006 GCA_037974485.1 Hemigrammopetersius urotaenia
TAGAGGCTTGGTTTTTTGTTTGGGGGGGGTTTTTGCTTGGTTTTTGTGTGTGTGTGTGTGTGTGTGTGTGTGTGTGTGTGTGTGTGTGTGTGTGTGTGTGTGTGTGTGTTTCCTCTGTAGTGAATGCCTGGATGTAAGAGATCCATACTGTGGCTGGGATCGCAAACAGAGGCGCTGCAGTACAATAGAGGAAAGTTCCAACATGAGCCAGTGGATCCAGAACATTACACACTGCCCTGTAAGACATACTCACACACACACACACACACAGACACAAATACGTTGTGTACCTGAAGATAACATTAATGCAAACTAACATTGATGCAGTGAAAGTAAGTCGAGTGAAGTGTATTTATGCAGCGCAGTTTAGTCTGAGACTCACATGTTCTTACAAAAACTATTCTTACCAAATGCTGCTTCATGTCTCTAGTAAAACATGTCTCTCATCCTGAACCGGATTTGACACTAAGCTGTTTGTAAACTGTCTGGTCTGGATTTTCCAGGAGCGAAACCTCACCCAGGATGGCAGTTTTGCTCCGTGGTCACCGTGGCAGGCATGCGCCCATGATGATGGCGGGGAGAATACGAGCGCCTGTCGGTGTCGGTCTCGTTCCTGTAACAGCCCTGCCCCTCGGTGTGGGGGGTCAGAGTGTGTGGGACCCAAAATAGAGGTGGCCAACTGCTCCAGGTACATAAACCTCAACAATCGTAATATTTTGATCTCAAAATGGTGTTGTCCAGGCATGGCATGATTGGCAGCTGAAGTTTGCTGTTTAAGCAGAAGTATATGCCCCACCAATACATCATGTTTCATTACACACTTGCCTTTAACTGCATTCAGCTTGTCTGGTTTCTGTCACTAAATCACTATTAACTATAGTGTTATTAAGTATTAACTATATAACTAAAGGAGACTTCACACACCAAACCTGTCTTGGCTGATTGACTATGAGGAGGAACATATAAATGTGGTTTGTTGCTAAACTATTGCTTTAATATCTGCCGGTACATAAGCTTCAAAAACAACATATGACAACAACTGACCTGTTTGACTTATTAGTCAAATATTTCTGTGTCGTCCTACTGTTTCCTCGTGATCTTATTCAGTTAGATGGTTTTATTCTGCTGTCATGTTGGTTCCTGCAGCTAAAAGTCCTGTAGTTATTGATAGAGGAGATAAACATTATTCAATCAGTGTAAATCTCCAAGCGCGGCTGTGGTGAACTGGAAGACTGCGAGGGGTCATGAAGTGCACATTCAGTTCAGCTGTCCTGATACTGGGCCAGAAAATCTGCTCCTCGAGTCGAAAAGCAAAGGAAAGAGTGTGACTGCTTGAGTTCTTATACAGATAGACATTGCAAACACATCGACAAGTGCAGTAATTACTGTGGCAGCAGTTTAAAAGATGTGGCCACATGTTTTTTTGGTGTACTGTGTTCACTTTCTGGTCCATAAAGTTGCAGGTTCAAACCCCACTTCCTACCACTGTGTTCTTAAGTAAGACACTTAACCCTCGGTGTCTCCAGGGTACTGTCCCTGTAACTCATGACTGTAAGTCGCTCTGGATAAGGGCGTCTACCAAATGCCGCTTTACTTTTATTTTACTCTGCTCAGATTATCCCTCCCTCGTAGCTCCACTTTGTCGGGGGGCAGGTCTGTTGATGCATAATTATCTATTCAAAAAACCTCCTCCATGTCACACTCGTCTTGGACTCTGTTTCTGTATTTTTCATAGAATATTTGTATATTTATTTATTTTGAACCACAAAGAGCACAATTACATTCCAGTATTGTTGCTGTTCACATGAGTGCTGATGCAACACTTGCACAATTTCTTCTCTTCCCACCTTATTTATTTCAGTTAAAACTGATCTGTCTTTTTATACTAAAAAGTCATTATTGTTGCTTTACTACACATTCAATTTACAGTACATTATTGTACAATACAATACATTTAGTGGTGGGCCATTATCGGCGTTAATGTGCTGCGTTAACGTGAGGCTCTTATCACGCGATAAAAAAAATATCGCCGTTAATCTATTCACAAAGTTGGTTTGGAAGCTGGGTCTGTACTACGCAAGCTATGATGACTTTCACCTTGATATTTTAGCGCGGATGTATACCTAACCGAATTGCTCTGTAGGGGGCGAGAACAAGGGATGTCACTAGGACGGAAAGACAAGGGGGGCTTAGCTCCCAGGGTTGTAGGAAGGAATTAGCGTGTATAGAGGGCTGAAAACTTTTCACCAAACCTTTCCTTTCACTTAAGGAAACAAGTAAAGTTAAGCAGTGAACAGTTATGGACACTCATAGTATTGTTCTGTTGAACTGAGTACAAACAGCGCTACCAGAGAAATATTACTAAACGGGCTCCGGTTGCTACTCACTAACAAGCAGCGCCGTGTAGCTTCTCCTGGGTCCTAAAGCCCGCCGGCTACCTACAGCAGCTTCACACTAGATTAATCTAGATTAATTCCAAGATTACAGTAGATTAATCTAGATTAAAAAATTAAACTATGCCCACCACTAGTAACTTTAGAAGTAATGATATACATAATTAATTATATATATAATAATGTAAATAATGGAGTATGTAAACACCTAATTCACATTTTTTCCATGTCAAAAATGCACTGAAAAAATATTAATTGCAATTATACAGAGCAATATAAATATACATAGCAATACCTTTTCATTAAATTCAAATCATAAAAAAACATTTCCTCCTCGACTTACATTTAAATGTTAAAGGTTTAGAATCTGTTTAAGATCATTTCACAAATGAAAAATATAGATTCATATAAAATTAAAATGAACTTTTAAGCGATGTTTTGATTGTGATAACTAAGACTTCTAAAGATTAAAAGAATCTTTTTCAGAACTGTATATAAGTGTGTGTTTGTTTCAGAAATGTGTGTTTGTGTACAGAAATGGAGGTTGGACCCCCTGGTCCTCTTGGTCTCCGTGCAGTACCAGCTGTGGTGTTGGGTTTGAGGTCCGTCAGAGAACGTGCAATAACCCGGCCCCTCGCCACGGGGGGAGAGTGTGTGTGGGCCAGGCCAGAGAGGAGAGGTGAGATACAGCGAACAAAAGAAACTGTTTACTGTCTGCACACAGGAGCTTTTTGTAAAGTGACAGTTTAATAGGAAATCAATTCACACACCTATCTCCTCACCCTGAATGTAGTCAGACAGCCGGGTTTACTACAATAAAGCCATAGAATAAGTAAGGATCGTGAAAACTGCATGCTTTAATCATCACACCCTTGCCTCAGACACTGAATGGTTAAGTGAATTTTTTTAGCGACACTGTGGTCCAAAGTTGGTTCGTATCTAATGCTAGTACACAGCGAGGAACATTAGTTTAATGAGTTCATTTCTAATTTAACCCGTTTTTACAGGAGTATAATACCAGTTTACGCTGTTCAGAAGGCCCCTAGGTTGAACCTTGATGATTAGATTTTTCATTACATTTTAAAATGAGAAACTATCCAATTTGTGATGAATTGCAAAAAAAGAATCTGAATGCAGAGTATTAGAAAATAGTAGGATTCTTATTTAATTCCAAAGTCCACAAGGCCGAAGTCCGAATCCAAAGTCAAAAACCAGAAAATCCAAGTCAGCAAACAAAAAGAGGCCGGCGAGAAAAGAGGAAGTCGAAAGAGCAGAAACGGGTCAGAACCTAGAATGGGGGTCAAGAGTAATCAGGCTCGGTAACTACACTAGGCAAGTATACTTCGCACAGGGTCCTAGTCAGCATTGTCGATATATACTTCCTGCCCCTAGTATTCAGGTGATGCCGATCTAGGCCTTAATTGGTCTAGTAGAAGTCCTGGAGTGCTGTTCAGGATTGGACTGTTCAGTAGAGCCTGCTTGCCACTTCCACCTCCTGTGCCAGGCCTCACACAATTTAATTTTAAGTATAATTAGAGTACGAAACATTGGCTTGGATTATATTATGAGCTCTAAGATCTGTTTCCATTCCAGTGGTAGAATCACTAGTCAGGAGGCCTACAGAAAGGGGTTAAAGCACCAATTATTTTTACAGTTTCAGCCTTTGTTTTAGCTCATCAGCCTTGTAGCTGCAGTGCAAAACTAAAGAAAATTCAGACACTTAACATCGCCTGACTGTTTGAGGTGAGGGGGAGAAAGTGTGTTATTGCTTCAATGTGGGTTAGTTATGTATGAAAACATTTCAGATATGCATATCTCTGTGTGTGTGTTTATGCACTGAAGGTTGTGTAATGAGAACACTGCGTGTCCCGTGCCGGTGTCCTGGGTCCCATGGAGCTCCTGGTCTAAATGCAGCGCTCCTTGTGGGGGTGGAATCCAGTCCCGGGTCCGAACCTGTGAGAATGGAGACACCTGCCCAGGCTGCTCTCTGGTAGGCTGAATGAGCTGACTTTAGCCCTTTCATCTATCCATCAAGGTTTCTGATTGGTGTGTGATGAATTTCGACTCCTAGAGTCTCTACTTGGTTAATTGTGTGCTAATTGAGCTCAAGCTGTGCTGACTTAAGTTAACATTATTGAACGCTAGTGCTTTCTAAATGACCACATGGTGTAAGCACTGAAAAATGTAGGGTTTTGTGTGTAGAGTTTTGCAGTAACAGTTCACCAAATCTGACTCATGTGTTAAAGCAGGGGAATAGTGTTTATAGTTCAGTGCTTTTTGAAAAATAGCAATATGGTTTTGAAATATTAGTTCAAAAGATTGGTTATAGTGTTTTAGCAATCGAGAAAAACTATAATAAACATCCATTTATGCTGGATGTGATAGAAAGGTGTGAGAAGAAGGACTGCAGATAGAAAGTGACACCAGAACAGCCAGCAAATAATCTGACGGTCACCAAGGTCAGTACCAAACATCGGCTTAAAGGGCTATAAAGGCCCACAGCACTGTGCTGTGAAATGTTCTCTGTCGTAGTAAATCGCCACCGTCCTTATCATCCGACATCAGTAGCTGACCTCACTTTAGCTCTTGTGGCTGAATGCAGTCAAATCCTCCATTATTTGGTGTAAAACCCCTCCAGAAGAGCCTGTTACTGCTATAAAGGGGGTAAACGAACTATTAGTACCCTTGCAGAAGATTTTTCATAAGCTGTCTTGTCTGTGTGGTTTAAGACACAGCATGACTTCGCTCTCAATTCAGAGGCAGTTTGTGTTATGGTTTATACGGAAGTTTTGTTTATTTTTATAGCTGGTTTGTGATAAGTTTTTGTATGTAAATAAAAAAATGAAAGTGAAAGTTCTGTCATACGTGAATATGCCACAGCACACAGTGTGAACGAAATTCTTCCTCTGCATTTAATCCGTTCACCAAGTGAAGCTGCGGGCAGCCAGGAACCCAGTGCCTGGGGAAAAAGATTTTTGGTGTTTATTAAAACTGTTCTCGAAATAAATTTTTACTCCACTCCCCTTTTTCAGTTGTGCATTTGGCTAATCTAGTATCTAGTACCCAGTATTACTTTGTGCACCAACTCCACCATGGTTGCAAACCTCAGACAACGGAGAATCATGAACAGTTTTCTCAAATGCGACTGTTGCATTGAAAATGTTGTCATGACAGTGTTTTGCACCATCTACAATGAAGAGGTACTAACTAGATGTTCCAGGTACTAAACAGCAAATAGAGTAGTGTCACTATAATGCACTAGAATAGTCAAATATAAACTCCAGTGTTACAAAACAAAGCTTTGATCCCAAATATGTCTTTGCTGAATGTCTACTTTTGGATTAAGTGGGAAACAGGAACCAACGAGAAGATCTCATAGAACATAGAATGAATAATGAATAAATAAATTGTGTGTGTGTGTGTGTGTGTGTGTGTGTGTGTGTGCACTAATGTAGGAGTACAAAGCATGCAATCTGGAGGCGTGTGCAGAGGTTCGTCGTAACACACCCTGGTCGCCGTGGTATCCAGTGAATGTAACAGTGAGCGGAGCCCGAAAGGAGCAGCGGGTGCGGTTCACCTGCAGAGCCCAGCTGCCCAACCCACATGACCTCCAGCTCGGAAAACGCAAACTGGAGACACGCACCTGCCCTGCCAGCGATGGAACACCAGGCTGCGAGACTGACGGTAAAATATATAAACACATTCGTACATTTCTATTATACATCCTCCTTATTGTTTTAATCCATTACATACCATTGTTTTACATACTTTAATTTCATCAAGCAAATACTCACTGTTCTAGACACCACTGCTTGTAATTACACACATCTCATGCATGGATATATACAGTACCCCCTCCGCATTCACGGATTCAGTCAAACACGGATTTTTCTGAGAACCGAACTGTATTACCGCCACCAGTCCAGGCGGTGGCAGTAATACACTGAAAAGTTGTCAACTGCCATGAAAATAAGGAGAAAAAGAAGCTGCTGCATGTAGCATGACTGCTCTGTGTCTCGTCCCCCATTTTTTATCCCCCCAACAGTTGTCTCACTTTATTTAGTATTAGTAAGCTGTGCTCTGTCTAAACATGAGTAGAGAGAGTTATTTCAACATTTCCTTTGTGTATGAGTGTTTGTTTTCGCTCGCCGCATGTTGCTAATGCTAACTGCTAAGGCTTTTTCAAGCAATGCTTTTTTCAAAAGTTTTTTGATTCAGATTATTTATTTACCTTTATATTTTCTTTAAGGGTAATGCATTAAAATGAGTTTAACACAAAATTAAAGTGTTCTGGGAGCATATTTGGTGACATATTTAGGGTTTAAACAATAAAAATAGGCATTTTTTACCAAAACACTACAACACGTTTTTTCACTATATGCTCTTGGAACGGAACCCCTGTGAAAAGTGGGGGATTACTGTAAATGTGTATTCTGTATACAGCTCCAGAAAAAAAGAGACCACTGCATAATCTTTCACAGGTTTCACAGGTTTAAGCTTTTATAGGTGCAAGCATTGAACTGAACAGCTTTGTCTTAGTTTTTAAGAACTGCTGACAATATTTCTCCTAATTTGTAAATAAAAATATTGTTCTTTTAAGCTTAATTTTAAAGGAAATGACAAAACATCAAAATAAGATGCAGTGTTTACAGAACTTGAATAATTCAAAGGAAACAAATCTCTTGTTCATTTTTTTAAAAAAAATGTCAATGATCACCTTTGACGTACTTCTAGTAGTGTTTTACCATCCAGCTGGTCTCATTGTGAGAGGAGAGTGTTGATTACAGCAGTGTTTTTATACTTTTTCTCATGAAATAAGAAGTTATTCAGGTGATCACCAGTCAGTACCTCATAAAGCAGAATGGCATGGAATGGTTGTCGTACTCTCTACTACTGTTATATATCTCTGCATCAAATTTTCAACATTTTAATACAGAAAACGTTGAAAAAGAGGAAAATGAATGCGTGTATTTATAAAAGTAAATAGAAGGATGTTAGGGAAAGTTACCAAAAGTACTGAAAAAAAAAAAAAAGCTATTATTTGAAGTGATAGTGTTAAACATAATCATCTAGTCATCTAGTATTTATTCACATTCTGTCCTTCAGATCTGGTAGAGGACTTAGTGAGGGTGGGCCGACCTGTGACCCGTGTCCAAGGGGCCACCTGGTCACCATGGGAGGCGTGGTCTTCCTGCTCCAAGGAGTGTTCCAGAGGTTTCCGCACACGTAAGCGCTCCTGTTCAGCCCCCGATGGGAAGAGCTCGCCGTTTTTCTGCAGCGGGACGCCTGTGGAATATCAGGACTGCAACACACAGCCATGCCCAGGTAACCAACAAATAAATAAATAAATAAATAAATAACTACAAATAACTGCAAAACCGCTTCAGTGTTCTCAGTTATAGTAACGCGCATTTTATTATCAGTAACGGTAACGGCGTTGTAACGGGGAAACAGTCATTTGTTTGATGACTTGTTGCTGAAAAACATATCGCAGTTAATAACGCCATTTATTTATAGCGCCGTTACTCCCATCACTGTCCATCAGTTATAAACCATCATTCATCACACACTTTAATCAGAAAAAGGAGAAAATCTGTACTTGGCTCATGTGGTTTCTTACACTGGATGACATACAGTTGTGTATAAAAGTTGGACAAAAGTGCAGCACATAGCTAAATTGTAGTATAAAGTATTAAGGAAGCAAGTAGTAAGAGATTAGTCTGTAGTTTTGATGCGCTATTACAGAAAATCATTCAGGATTCACAGGAATTTGACTTCATTTTTACTTAATTGACATCATGTCCATTTATTCATAAGAATTATTGTTCTTAAGGCTTATTGTGGATGTAATGTTTTGTAGTGAAGGGGTCATGGTCATGCTGGTCATCTTGGTCTGAGTGTTCTGCTTCCTGTGGGGGTGGGCACTATCAGCGCTCTCGAAGCTGCTCCAACCCGGCCCCCAAAAACTCGGGGGACATCTGCATCGGCCTGCACACTGAAGAGGCCCTCTGCAACACACATGAGTGTGAAGGTGAAACACAGACACACACAGCAGGCCTTTGGATCAGCCTAAGCCTAGCCTAGAACAGTTAGTGTCCAGTTTTAAAATGATGGGATCATGGTGTCCTGAATTTCTGGTTAAGGATCTAAATACCCCCTCTCTGTGTATGTGTGTGGCAGGTGGATGGGGGGCATGGTCAGAGTGGACAGAGTGTGAGGAGAGACTTCAGCACCGCAGTCGCACGTGTAAGATAAGCCCCGTCCCCTGTGAGGGAAACGGCACGGGTTGGAGAGTCTGTGCCCCCAGTGAGAGTGCAGGTAATCTCACCTGTTCCAGACTTCCACAGTCCTGTCTTCTTAACCTTTGTCATCCTCTTCCTTATCATGGTTCTGTTCTCTGTGTTCCAGTTGGTTTTCCGGGACAAAAGGAGGGTTTAAACTGTGCAGGTAACGCACATCACCTACAATATCCTTTAAAAGCAATATAACAATACCTTTAAAATCGACAAAAGGGTTTCTTTAATATCATGAGGCAAATGATAAATAAAAATTTGAAAGGCCTAAGACATAATAATTCAATATGTAAAGTACTGGCTACTAATGCAATGACCAAATCCTTTTTTTGTTTATTTCATTGTTTATTTATTTTTTAAATGTCATTATTTTAAACTAAGATAACTTTATTCAGTGTGTCTGCACTCCTTCTTTCAGGTTTCTCTCTGTTCCACCTGTTGCTGACTGGTGTGAGCTGTTTCCTGGCTGCACTGTTTGGATCTGTTCTGGTGTATGTTTTCTGTCAGAGGGTCCGTAAGCCCCTCCAGGACTCGGCGGTGATCCACCCAAGCACCCCGAACCATTTGCACAACAAAGACGCCAGCAGCACGCCAAAGAACGAGAAATACACACCCATGGAGTTCAAGGTAGAGAAGCTTTCAGAATCTGGGCATTGGCTTCGACTGAATGTCTCTAAGGGTCTGTTTTTGACTCCACATTTCAATTCATCGCTAAGACACTAAGACATTTGTTTCATAGTGGATAGCAAGTAATGTATAGTAGTAACTGAATAATAAGCCTGAAGTTTTAGAACATAAATAAGTCATACATTGTGTTCTTTACCTATGTAAGTTTTAAAAATGTTTTGTTTTAAACTTTTTGATTATATGTAAGTGTTTTTAATGGAAAATTTCAATGTTATTGTATCTTCAGTTCTATATAAAGCATCTTTGAGTATATTATTTATTATTATTATTATTATTATTATTATTAACAATAATAATAATAATAATAATAATAATAATAATGTAGTCTGAGTGTTAGACATAGTAAACAAGCAATTTGTACATATTTTAAATAGTAAAACTAGTTCTAGTTGTAATATTTAATATTTAGACTAATAGAATAATAAATACCAACTTTTCAACCTAAAAAAATATGTGTAGAACAGCAGATAACCGCTTAGCATATATCGCACTATAGAATACTATAGAACTACAGTAGTTTTCCCACTTTACTGTAAGATTTGTATAGGAATGTAATGGAAATGTGTGTCGTATCATTGTACTTTTATTTTCTTTTTTAATTTCAACCACCTCTGTTTTTCAGACGTTGAATAAGAACACCCTGCTCCCAGATGAAAGCTGTAACTTCTACCCGTCTCCTCTACAGCAGACGAACGTTTATGCCACCACGTACTACCCGTCTCCGCTGGGCAAATACGACTTCCCCTCGCTAGAGTCACCCTGCAGGAGCTACATGCACAGTTAAACACCCCCTCACACACACACAGACAGAGCACCCGAGCTGTATGGCAACTTTGTCAGGTACAACAAAGGTGCGCATGTGGTGTTAGCAGCAGGGCATGTGGGCGAACGTTCAGGCAAGCTCAGTGCACCCGTGCACAGCTAAGGGCACACATGCAAAACAGTGGACTTCTTTTGTATTTTTACAGTTTTCTCCTCCATTCACTTCTACAACTTCGCCAATCGCAGTAGAGTAAAGAATAGCAAGTTCTTCCTCCCAGTCATGCGAGGACAGCTGAATACACTTGGAGGAGGACAATGACTGCTGGTTCTGTTACATCAGAAAACAGACTCCCCTGCTGGCTAGCATTGCGCTGAGTGATGTAGGAAAGTGGCTCTTGAACCGCTGACCTCGGATGATTGTGGTGTCGCCGAGGATCAAACTCACCAGTTGAAACTATTTGAAATTAATGGACAAAGCAAGTGAATTGTTTCACTAAACGAGTGTAATTTCTCTCATGGACAAACAGACAGTGGATCAGAAGGACAGAATATAAAGACCTTACTGGATGTTCTCAAATCCCCCTTTCCTTAAAATGGACACAATTTCCCCCCCAAACTGGATCTAATCAGTCAGCCAAGACATATGTGGTGTCTAAAATTCCACAGGTCAACAGGTTTATGTGGGTTCTGTAGTGTTTTTCATGCTGATTTCAAATCTGTGTTTAGTTTTTCCCGCACATACAGTTTCTTTTAATGAAACTAGTTGAATATTCCATGATAGTTTGTATAATTTACATATAATAATCATATGCTGAGTGTTTTTGAAGAAACAGTGGGAGCTGACTGACACTGATCATTATATCTATGCCAC
>JBBPDC010061364.1:0-11006 GCA_037974485.1 Hemigrammopetersius urotaenia
CACACACACACACACACACACACACACACACACACACACACACACACACACACACACACACACACACACATTCACTTTCATATACCATATTACTTTTTATTTCTTTCTCACTTTCTCTGTCTGCCTTTCTCCCTCACCCCTTTCTCCATCATAGGGGGCGAACGGGCATTTGACCCACCACTTTATGAAGTACTTGGGCAATGCTGTCTTACTTTTTAATCGAGTTCAGGGCACTTACACAGAAAATAAAGCACTGTCCCTAAAGTGGCTTATAGTTAGAAAGTGACAAAACCAATCTAGATATCCATTTAAGCTTAGGGAAGGTCTATTCTGATAAACAGTGATGAAGGTTTTTAGGCTCGTTGTTAACATCCTATGCACTTTTATAGGTAAAGATGATTTCAAGGAACAGTTCAAACATGTATGCTACTTCAAACAATGACAGGAAGGTGGTAGTCACCAGTTAGCATCTCTTGAGTAAAGCTAACTGATAACCATTGACCTGTTTCACGTTTACGTTTAAGGCATTTAGCATATGCTCTTATCCAGAGCGACGTACATCCGTGCTTAAGTAGTCTACAACTGTTCTTAAACCTGTAAAGCTATACTTAAATCAACAACAGCTATTTAACCAAGTTACTGCTGGCTAAGTTACACACCATAACATTGTTACCCACATTTCCATACATGCTAATGCTGCAAACAATGACTGGAAGCTATCAGTCACTAGTTAATATCATTTGAATAAGGCTAATTGATGACAATTTACTTTCATTAATTGGTAGAAACATGATCATACATTGAAACAGAAGCTAGTATCCACACATTAGCATGGTATAATTGATCCCTATCCATCTTTTTTTACTTTAAACAGTTGGGCATCTTTTCTGAATGTGCTTATGCTCTGCAATGCATTTTAATAAAACTTCTTGTCTACCTGCGATATTGGTGCCTTGCTATTTATCATAACCTCTCAAATCTATTTCATGCCATTTAGAACCTCATTTGAAAAATAGAAACTTTCCCGTGTATCCCATTCAAACCCAGGCGGGCTCCACATTTTAAATGCCACTTGTCCAGAGCATTTTACATAATGACTTCGCCGTTCGGACCTGAAAAACTCATGAATGTCAAATCAGCAGCTCGTACACGGGTTTAAAGCTGGTGGCTGAGGATGGTGGCTGGTTCATTTGTGTCCTGTCCTACTTCTAAATATGCCTTTGTTAAATAGATAAAAGCCGATATTAAAAATTTTTAACTGTGCCCTTAAACATGTGGTTTTATGCTTCCTGAGAGCCAGGAACAGGATGTCGCTTAACCATTTCTCAACTCTGCTACCCGAATGTGTCTGGTACAGATTGTCAGCAGGGAGTACACCCTGCATCACTTCAATGAGCAGAGCTAAACTGTAAAGCAAGGTGTTTCTAATAAAGTGGTCAGTGAGTGGAAGCACAAGGTAGGGCAGTAGTGCCCAGTTCTGGTCCTCCAAGCTTAATCAAACACTCCTGACCCAGGTAATTAGGGCACTTCAGGCGTTCTAGATCTCTAGGGGCATGACTGGGCACTGCTGTTGTAGAGACAGTCGGCAGAAAGTGGAAACACAGAGTAAGTGTTTGTTGACTTCCTTCAGCATACTTTAGATTGGTCCAGAACTCTAAAACTAAATTAGAGCCACATTCCCCTGTAATTCATTTAAACCTGGGTTAACTGTTTGCATTTGATTTTGATTAAAAAAAATGCTGTTCTCACAGACTGTCATACTCTGACACATGGTCTGACTTAAAGGCCTTGAATGATTTTCTGCAGCTCACAGTAAGCTGAATGACAAGAGAGAGCTCGTCTTAAACGCTAGTCCTATCATGGTAGCAAACTCCATCTGCACATAATATATATATGAAGTAGGACATCATGAAAAAGTATTGATGATGGAATCCAGCTTGGTCCATGTTGCTCCAATGGTGTAAAATATGTTAGCTGACATAGCTACTGTAGCTGGCTAGACCTCAATGGTTACTTTAGCTAAAGCTGAAGAAGATAGAAAGTAAAAGATTTGTTACAGACGTTAAACACTGGGTTCCTGTTCAGCAAGTTCTACAAGTTCTAGCAGCCTTTGATCAGAATGTTAGCATGTTGTGTCAGCTGAGGCTTCAGATTAGCTAGCCACCAGTCAGATCTCTCTCTTTCTCTCTGTCTCTGTCTCTCTCTCTCTCTCTCTCTCTCTTTCTCTCTCTCTCTCTCTCCTTCTCTGTTGTCAAACAGCTGATTGGCACCCGAAGCCTGTCTTGTCCTTCAGCCATGACGGGAGGAGCTGAAGAATTTGTATAAATGAATCTTCTGAGGAGGGGTGCTGGGGGGCAACATTAGCGCCGGAATGAGACATTAAAATTCACACAATGGCACACCGGACAGTCCTATCACATAGTCCTATCACTGCTAGAGGACACTGCAAACAATTAAAAATACCCCCAGTTCATCATCATCTTCCTCATCATCCTCTCTCTCTCTCTGTCTCTCACTTTCTCTCTCCACACATCTCTTTAAAGGCTTTTGATACCTGAAGCAGTTCCCTTTTCCATTGTCATCCTTGGTGACGGACTGTCAGAGAAGTAAGAGACAGCGACAGATAGCTAAAAATAAAAATTCTGTCTCCAGGGATACGGATTAATGTCAGCATTTCTGCGCTGTGTGAGGGTTTCTACCTGAACTGGAAAACTGTGTGTGTGTGTGTGTGTGTGTGTGTGTGTGTGTGTGTGTGTGTGTGTGCGCATTAATCTGCACGAGCAGATGGTTTAAGATGGAAGAGGCAGGAGATGCTTTAAAAAAGGATGACAGAGTAAGGAAGAGTGAATGCGTAAATGTGTGAAAAGTGTGTGTTTGTGTGTGTGCTTGTCCTTTACTGCTTCGCTGCTCTCAGAACCAGATGTTCATACAAGAACATAAAAAACAAAGAAATGTTTTTAAGACATGGGTGTGTGTGTGTGTGTGTGTGTGTGTGTGTATGTGTGTACACATTACCTGTTCATGTGTAACCGGTATTAGCCGCAGTTTGGACAGTTCCCTCAGTGTATTAAGGTCGGTCCTCATGTCCAGTTTACAGCCCACTAACACCACTTTAGCATTCGGGCAATATTCCTGTGTTTCACCCTGCCACTACACACACACACACAAACAAAGAGAACATTAAAATTAATTAATTACATTATTACAAAAATATTTAGATCTTACAATCTGTTCTACACTTGTTGTCCAATGTACTACAAACCTTCTTCCATGTTCCCCTTAACTGAAGTGAAACCGCCAAAGCATACAATACCGTCAAATGTTTTACAAAACCCCAGTGTTTCCAGCTTTTTATTATTGAAATTCAAACAGTTCAAGTCCAGTGAATAGCATGAAATGGTAGAAAGGACAGTGCTGAACTGCGAGAGGCTTAAAATTATAAGGTTACCCAGAAGTGGGAAATAACTCTGTAGCACCATGCAGTTCCTCTGGTATGTGCCTAGTTGGTCAGGTCCGTCCTACAGGAAGATAGTGACCCAAAACATAAGTCCAAGCTCTACCTTAGAATCAAGAATAAGATGGTGAGCTGGAGAACATGGAGTGTTCGAACTTTTGACCGGTAGTGTATTTGGAGATTTAGTGTCTAATAGAGTTAATATGCGGGAGGATTTTTTTTTTTTACAAAATTACTATCCAGAATGAACTTCTAAAACACATAATAGCTAGAATTCATCTTTCTCACTTTTCCTTCACGTTATTTTTTCACTTATGTGACAAAAGACTGAATGAGTAACTGGTACCATACTGTGTGTGTGTGTGTGTCTGTGTGTGTTTGTGTGTGTGTGTGTGTGTGTGTGTGTGTGTGTGACTGATGACTCTTTCACACACTTGTAAACAGTGCATGTGTTTACGACTTCTTTTGTGCTGTTGTTCTGTGCTGCGTGTGTGTCGTGTATAACAGAGATGAGGACAAAGGATTTTCTTGCTTGTATGCAACAGCCTGTGGTTTGGATGAGAGGTTAAGATATTTACTGCCACTTAAGCCAGCTATGTGGCCTGGCTAAGACTTGAAATATACTGGTCTATGACTGAGCAAATCCAATGAATGAACTAAACCCCTCTATGACGGAGCACAACCCGGCTAAGACAGACTATGACTCCGCTGAACCCTGCTTTGACCAAGTTAACCCCAGTCATGACTGAGCTGGATCCATGCATGCCCAAGGTAAGCCGGCTATGACTGAGCTTAACCCCTCTGACTCAAAACTCACTGTTCACTGTTCAAGAAGTCAGAAAATGTCTATGAAGAAACTGATGCATAAACTCTCACACACACATTATAAAAAGACCATAGCCTTCTGTGGCTGAAAGTCCAAGAGCACATCAATGGTCCTGCTTTCTCTGGGTGGTAAGGATGGAGCTCCCTCACCCCAGTCATTCAGAGTGATCCTAGCCAGCATAACAGAATTAGCAGTTAATGTTCTTTGTTTATTTGTATCTTTCTCAGTCACACACACACACACACACACACACACACACACGCATGCACACATACATTTGCCGGTCTTTCTCACAGAGCTACGGTGTTTCAAAACAGTAAGTAGGATGGAATTAAGCACTGTGTGTCCTTAAGGGACAGCATACAGAAGAGTGTGCTCGATGCAAGCAGTGTCAGTTACACAGATAATTAACCATCCTCTAGTCCTTCACAGTTGCTCTTTGCTGGAGAAGTTTGGGTGGTAAACAGCTCTCAACCTTTCAGTGACACCCCAGCAATGCAGATGTGCCTGTTACACTCGCACCAGCACAACACTCATGATTATCAGTGTCACTCCTGGGCTGATAATGGTCCACTTTCTAAATAATATCTGATCAACAGCAGCCCAGAAACTGGATGGGGGCTGACAGATAGACTACATAGTTTGCATCTACATTGCCGAGCCCACAAGTAAGACAGTGAGTGGCAGGGGCTTCCAATAAAGTGGACCGTGAGTATTTAGAGGAAAGTTAAAACACTTCACTGGAAAAAAAAAATCTCACCACTTTAGAGCTGAAGCATTCTCTTGGTGGACATGGTACATGCGGTTTTCTACATCCCTGTAGGTCAATACTAGTAGTATTAACACCACTGATCTCTCTCATGTCCATTAGTCTTTGTATTAAGGGGTTTATGCACTACAGCCCTTCTATAACACCACACTATATGTGGTTGTGGACAGCCTGGCCTTGCTCACACAGTTGCTCAGAGTTTGAAATATCTGTTGGAACCCAGTGGAACTAAGATCTTTCTATAGGCAGCACAGTACAGAGAAATGTAATGAATTTGGACACTGGCAGAGAAAGGTCGACTCACAATCACATTAGTCAAAGGTACAAGCAGTGCAAGGTCAAAATCAGGTGGACAAGTGTAACAGAGGCAATCCAAAGTTGTATTTGCATTGGAGTAGACAGAATCATAAGGGTTAGGCAAGGCATCATAGGCAAGGTTAGATTCCAAAAAAAAAAACATAACTTTCTTTAGCCAATCCCTAAATAGCTTACCTGGAAGTGAGGAGGGTGAAAAAGGGGTGACAAACAGGGTGACAGATTTGGGTTACTTTGGACTCAAAACTTGATGGGTGCGGCTGCATAAACACAGGACTTTGACATTTTTCTCAGACTGGATTTAAGCTCTAACACTGATCATGTCCTGCATTGATCTGAGGAACAGCCCGCTTCAGTTTTCATAACACTAATGCATGAACATCACTGACTGCCTGCTATTGACTACAATCTTCAGCCCTGTATGATTCATCTAGTAATCATTTACGTGCTCTATGCAACAGCTTACATTTCTTTTGATTTCATATCTGTACTTCAAATCTGTAACAACAAACAAACATGCTTTGATGAGATCCTACTTGGATCCTGTGGGTTTCCTTCCTTTCAATGATAGAAGTATTTTGAGGGCTTATAGCTCGAGTTCAGGATGCTGAGCATGGCTTTATAATGACTTATCCAGCACTTGCTTGTATATGAAAGTGTATATGAATGGATTGACCAAGAACACAAAATCAAATTTAATATTTTTTAAATGAATTTAATTTTTAATTAAAAATTTTTTTTTAATTCATTTAATCCACTAAACTGTTCAAAATTACACACATACAACGAGCCTTATTTATCACACACTTGCCTTAAACTGTGTGGAGTCATTAAATAATCCCAAATGCACCTGCCTATATTGCTTCTGACACTGTATGACCAGTTCACACGATGTAGTGGAGTTAAGAAAAGACCTGACTTTTTTTCATGGGCACGTGTGGATGTCTCCAATTCATCCTCTGAAGCTCTGCTGGTCGAGTGCCTTTTGTTGATTCCCTTTGTATGACCAGTATTCTCTGTGACCTATGGGGTCGCACGCCAGTCAACCTCTCTCTACAACGACTGTAGCAGAAGGCAGATTAGCTAAGCATTAGGCAAGAGGACAGGTCAAAGGTTTGTACAGGGTGTGATGACCTCTGGGTGGCCTTATTGGATTTTCATTCACAGCATATATGGAAGCAATGAGGAAGAGTTATTGTGCAAGCAAAGCTAGGTCTTAACCTCTTATAAAGACTTGTCAGCAACACTATTTTTGGCTCCTTCAAGAATAGTCTAAAGAATCTTTGAATAAAATTTAAAGCATAACAGTTTTTCATTAAATGGCCCATGTCATGGAAATTTTTCTTGCTTTTCTAAAATAAATCAGTTTAATATAGCATGTAAACACTGTTATGTCTTCAAAATGTACCATATATATATGCAAACTAAGCTACAGCCCATTTTGAATCGAATGCTTACATATACCTGTCTAGTCAGTTGTTAGATGCACACATTCACAATGAAGTGTTTTGGCCTGAACTGCTTTTCACATGGGCCCAATCCAAGACAGACCTATTCACTTACAGTATACCAGTCTTACAGGTACAGTAACATTATTCTAGCATAGTCTCAGTATCGTTTCCTCAATACACTTTAAATTTTACACTCTGGCTCCTTCTTTTTTGCCATTTCTGATCTCCACTCATCTTAAACATTTAAATATATAGCTGTACAATTATAGACCATAGTCTTCAAGGTTAATTACTGCATTTTTTACACACCTCATTGATGCTGCTTTGCTGATAGTGGTCCACCATTCAAAACTATCCAGCCATGAGTTGTTCTATGGTCAGAAAGGCTCCAGTGCTCTAATAGGTTGGTTGAGTAATCCGCCTTCACTGATTGTGTCACAGCCATGTTGACCTCAGACCTGTAAAGACCCTAGCTGACCTCTGTTCAGGCCCCAAATGCTTCCATTTGTCTAGATGTGTCTGTGTTTTAGTACTGAAAGACCCGATTGCTGTATATATAACTGCAATCCCAGATATGAAATAAATACAAGCCTTACATAAAACAAATGAAGACACTTCTGCATGATGTGATATGATACTTACAAGTTAACTCTAAACCCAGTTAAAACATTCATGACCATATGCATATGCAGTATTTCACAATGACTTCAAGAGAAGTCAATGACCTTTTAAAGCCAGCCCTATCCACACTATCAAGCAACAGCAGTGGCAGCATGGGTTTCAAAAACGAGAGCACCCATCTAGAGGTCTTTTCACGTTTGAAACAGAACCGTAGATACAGTGTGAATCTACAGTTTGGGCTAGAGGTAAATCAGCCCTATCTCAGCCAGTTGTCATTTTTTGTATTACTTGTTGGGGGTGTTGTTGATTGACAGCCTATATGTGATTCTGGTTCAAATGTGCTGTGATATACCATATTTTGAAAAAGCTCTCGATTCCTTTGCCACCCCAGCAGCTTGACAGGGAGGGTATGACTTAAATTGTCATTGGCTGAAACAGTCAAATACTGCACATCTCAACCCAGTTCATATTTTTTGTATGACAAGTTGGGGCTGCTGTTGCTCGACAGCAAGTCAAACGATGTAGATGCCAAAGATGCCTTACTTTGATTATTTTGTTTCTTTGTGAGTTTAGTCCAATTAGCCCATTTATTCCAACTGCCTTTGGTTGTGATATTTAGGGTTTATTTTGTTAGAGGACAAAGCGGCAGACATTGAATAACCTTCTGTTGAAGAGCTCATGGGGGACAACTGACTGCTGATGTCGCTTCTGCCACTGTCTGTGTACATGACTGAGGATGGGCTGCAAAAGTGGCATCTTCAACAGCTAGGGGTGGTAACAATAGGTATAAACCAATATGTGTAGTATATAATTGGAGACCTACAAAATCAAGTTTTAAACTTGAAAATATGTGTATCATTAGACCCTCACTGTGGGAGACAGATCATGAGTGTGTACCTTTTTCAATACACTGTCCAGTGTCTCTGGCCGGCTGATGTCGAAGCAGATGAGGACGGCATCTGAGTCCGGGTAGGCCAGCGGTCGAACGTTGTCGTAATAGGAGGAGCCTGCGCATGCACATGTACACACACACACACACACACACACACACACACAATTTGCAAGTTAATTGGTTGTATATAAGGCAAAGCACTGAAGTAACCTTTGAAAATTTGCACTGCATCTCATTAAAAACAACAGAAATCCTTAATTTTATCTGGATGTCAATATCAATGAAAACTGAATCTACATAACGGACATCCTGTGGTAAAAGGACATTACCCACCCTCCCATGGAAAATCATGCCCCATTAGTACAGGGCTCACCAAATGCATAAGTTCATTTTTTGGTCCAGTTTCTTGAACTAATGACAAACCTAGCATAGTTTAACTACCCATTAAAGATCCTCCCCTAGTGACTATAAGGCATTTATATGTATGTGTGTTTATCTTGTTTTCCACTTTGTGTCATGTGCGGTATGCTGTGCTCATACCACGAGAGCATTTTTTCATCTTTACTGTTGCTGTCGGCACGCTTTGCACATGGGTGCGTGTTTGCGTGTGTGGAGTGTGTGATCACCGGGGCTAAAATTAGCTGTGCCCTTGCACATCCCCCCATGGGGGAACTCTTTGTCAGGCCCAAATCCCCACTAAAAGTGACGAAGGGAGTATAATGTTACAATATGAAGAGTAGGAGAACGTTATTATTTGGAGCTTTGCTGTGTTTTACTTGTTTCTGAGTTAATGTCTTGTTGTCCAACTGGACTGTTCTGTTTATCAGTACAAGGCAAATATTTTAGCTTTTTTCTGCTTGTTTCCGTGGGTTCACCCAGTCATCATTCATTTTCACATTCTACCCTCTCTTTATAATAATGGCTAAAGGGGGCACTTGGCTGACGCTCTTATCCAGAGCAACTTACACTCATTAGTTACAGGGACAGCCCCCCGGTAGCCACTGACGGTTAAGTGTCTTGCTCAAGGACACAATAGTAGAAGTGGGGGTTCAAACCTGTGACTTTGTGGTCATCGAGTTCACAGGCAAGTGTTTTAGCCACAAGGCTAAGACCACACATGGCTCTCAAACCTGTCCTCAAGAACCCCAGAGGGGCCCTCTTTTTATATTGTTTAGTTGAAATGGTTATTTGTGGAGTAACTCTTTCTTTACAGTGGTTGTGAATGGAACCAGGGTCTGGAATCACAATTATATCCATATTATTTCCTGTTCAAATCCTCCTGTGAAACTACATGTGTCTTTTTATCTTTTATAAGCAGTAGTGATAGTTAAATAGTTTTATTTAGGGACTATTTTTGTCTTGACACTCTGCACATTCTTCTCTAAGACGTTTTAGAGGAAAACCTTCTCAAAACTATGATAAAACTGAGTCTCATTGCGCATTTATAACCACCTCCTTTAATAAGCTTTAAGCGGTATTAAACATTTCTGACATCAGGTTCCCATTACCATCACTGTGAACAATTCTTCTTCACACCAAACCACGGAGAATTACCTTTGTCTTAATGGTATTATTACACATCATTTAAAACTATTTATTCTGCAGTATTGCTTTAAAAAAGGTGTCAGAAACATTTATGGGAGGTTGCAATGATTGCTTCCTGACAGTCCGGAACAGTACAACGTTTAATTATTTTTCCCACATTTTTCATTCCCGTAAACTCTTTCTCCACAACACTTTCGTTAAACTGTACATAGATCGCCACTATGTAAATGTGATCAGGGTTCTGACTTCACAATTATGACACCAACACTGCTGTGTTTTCAATGTATTCTGTTTGGTGTTTGGTAATATGGGTTGAAAATATTTTTTTTTTTTAAATGAGTTTCCCCTAAAAAATGAGGGAACTCTCACTTTGTTTATGGAAAGGAGTCTTGCAGAGATGCAGCTGCCCATTCTTGGGAGGTCAGAATGTAAAAGAAAGACTTGCTGCTGACGTTTCTGCAAACGTGTCAGTGAAACACCTGCCTGCCAAGGAGCCAGAATATTTCAAATGGGCCGATATCAGTCTCTCCCAGACACATTATGATGAGACTCTTTGGGCCTCTCACTTTCAAAAGAGTGTGAGACAAGGGTTTAAAAAGATAACACCATAATATCAGAGTGCTAACAACTGGGTGCCAGTTCAGAAATCCATAGTACACCGACCTTAGCTAAGCGGTCAAAATCCTCTTCACCTGGCTGTAAAATTCAAATAGATAGACACTATATGGACAAAAGTAATGGGACACCTCTTAATTATTAAATTAAGTGGCCCCTTACTTCCAGTGAAGGTTAATCTTAATGCTTCAGCATATCAAGACATTCTGGACAACACTATACTTCCAATTTGTGGACACAGTTTTCTATTCCAGCATGACTGTGTTCAAGTACACAAAGCAAGCTCCATAAAGACATGGTTAGATGAGTTCGGTGTGGAAAAACTTGACTGGCCCGCAAAGAGCCCTGATCTCAACCCTATCCAACACCTCAGGGATGAACTGGAATAGAGATTGTGAGCCATGAATGGGCACACATTTCTCCCAAAAAGCCTTTCAAAAAAAGTGAAAGTGAAAGTGACCATTTGTCATACATGAACACACCACAGCACACAGTGTGAACAGCACGAAATTCTTCCT
>JBBPDC010061414.1:0-11002 GCA_037974485.1 Hemigrammopetersius urotaenia
CACACACACACACACACACACACACACACACACACACACACACACACACACACACACACACACACACACAGGAACATACTAGATTAGGGCTGCACAATATTAGGAAAACATGCAATATATAACATTTGAACCATTGAACATTGTTGAAAAGAACCGAAAATATTTTAAATAATTTTACATTTTAAATAAATGTAAACATAATTTAAATTATAGTAAGTTCTAAGCCAGAAAAAATAGCAAAAGGAACAATCTATAACAGCAGCACAGAAACTGCTCAGTGATTTTTTTGCTCTCTTCTCTGTGGCACTGAGTTTTGGAAAAACACCATTCATTGCAGTTGTCAGTCAGTCTTTGGTGATATGTATATTGCACATGAAGGTAAATTTGCGATATATTGTGCAGCCCTATACTAGATAAAGCAATCCATGTTTTATTGATTTAAAAAAAGGAAAGTAAATATATATATATATACATGCAAGTGTTTGTGTGTGTCAGAGTTGTGTTGAGGTTACCTGGTATGGTTCTCCATCACTCTTAGTGGTGATGTGGCGAAGCGAAGGTCCCACATCTGAAGAACCGGCAGTCTATCATCCTCTGAGGCCAAAACCATCTGAGTGGCCACTTCAGGGTTCCAGAGCATTCCGGAACAGTGCATCTACAGAGAACCCACCACACAGAACAATCTACAAAGAGCCCAAGATAGAGAACCATCTACAGAGAACCAGCCACACAGAACCACCTAGATAGAATGCATCACGGACAACCATCTACAGAGAACCATCTACAGAGAACCATGAGCAATCACACACACCCTGACTGCAGAAAGACTTAAAATAATAACCATTCATAAACCTGCCAAAATAGAACCACAGGTGTGTGTGTGAGAGAGTGAGAGAGAGTGAGAGCGAGAGTGAGAGTGAGAGAGGTGTGTATTTACCCGGTTGCTATGGTCACTGATTTTGATGATGGGCTCATTTTTTCTCAGATCCCAAACCACAGCTCTGCCACTCGGACCTGCAGAAGCCAGGATGTGCTGCACCTGTTTATTCCACGCCACCACACACACATCCTCCACTGGCTGCGCACACACACAAACACCAGAACATCTGTAAGACACTCATTTAACTGGATCCAGTGCTTTACTGATGCCCACACTGGAGTATACCAGTTCCAAAAGCTACTACCTATCCCACCAACACCCATAAATACGGTAAAGCCCTGTTTAACCACGGATCAGTCGCGGCTTCAGTCTCTCGCGGACTTTTACTGAGAACCGAACTAATAACTGTTCACTGAAACATCTGAAAACGTTATTTATTTCTCCTTGCTGCTGATTGGCTGCTGCCCTTTGACGCAGCTGCAGTCCAGAATGTCCCCCATGGAGTTTATTACTGTATTTACCTGCTTATACCAAAGAAAATGCGCTGCATGAATTCCAGTCCAGTCTATACAGGAGTAACATCACTATTTACATTCTAGCACTGCGGGAGACAGCAGTTCAGTGTAAAGTGTCCAGTACAGATACGGGTTTACCCTCACACTCTCTTTAAGGGGGATGTAGTAAACTGAGATTAAAATGAAATTACACTATAAAAATTTGATTTTTTATTTATTAAAATGTAAACCCCGCAATAAGTGGGGGTTTACTGTATACACACATGTGCACTCCCCACAAACCCACAACACATCCATCCACAAGCACACACACCCTGATCTCCAGCTGATCTGGTGAATGAATGAAGTACGGGGTTAATAAAGGGTTAATAAAGGGCTATTAAACACCTCAAGAGCCAATCAGTCCCTCAACACCATCATGCACTTGTTCCCCAGCACCCTCAAACACACCCACACACACAAACACGGCCTCTTACCTCATTCAGCTGGGAATCGCAAACACAGGCATCATTAACTTCAACACAAAGTGTGGCTGGAAAATCCAGCTGTAACATTAATATTAATAAACACTGGGGGTGTCAGTTCCTCTTCTCACCTGGGACTTTGTTCCAGGGGTCATCGGGTTACTGAAGTTGTTCAAATCCCAGATATAAATCTCAGAGTCGCTCGCCCCTGACGCCAGCAGGTTTCCCTGAAAACCAGACCAGGAGACCAGGGCATTTACAAGCCGATATATTAGCTAACGGGTATCTTAGCTAACCTTTGCTAACTGAAGGCACTGCACGAGGGAGGTGCTCAGTGTGGAGACGTTGGTGTGGCTGCTCTACCTGGAAGGGGTTGTAGTCGAGAGCCCGCACAGGGCCGGTGTGTTTGTTGGACTGTCCGGTCACGGCGTCGGCGGCACCGGACAGGACCGCTGCGGGGCTGTAGACCGTCACAGTGCCGTTCTCTCCTCCCCCGATCAGCCGCCCACACGAGTCGTCCTCACCCATCCCGAACGTTACCCAGATCAGACTGTGAAACCTGAGAGAACACAGCATTGTCACACACCCGCACACACACCAACACCTGAACACTGTCCACACACATCCCGAACGGTAACTCTTATTCAATTAACTGTATTAATAAGTACAATTGATAGATATGGTAGATGTTTCCTGCAGGCCAGGTGTTTAACTGGCTGGTGCCTTCTGTACAAAGCATGGTGACTCAGGTAGCCCAGATAGCTTTAGCCAGTCCTAGAGATAATTAATCATTTCACACCCAACAGAACGCAATATGAAGGGAAAACAACAGTTCTTAACATACTGAAATAAGTGGGAATAATGTATAAATTAAGTAATGAGATTCATTCCATTCAGACATAAAGGATTAGAGATCAGATCGTTATAAAACTGTGTGCAGTCTGAATGTTCTCCACAAGAGAGACCTGTTGGTTCTCAGATCTCAGAGATGTGTTTATTCAGAGACGAGTTTCATGTGATATTTGTTTTATCTCCAAGTAATTAGTAGATGAATCATGTCTGGGTGATGTTTTAGAAACTGCACAAACCAAACGGCCAAGACTGAAGAGTCAAACCAAACAAAAACTAATACAAACAGCTCTTCAGTGACCCCTGACCTGTGAGCAGTGGACAGAGACCCCCTCAGCTTCATGTCCATCGACGTGTCAGCAAAGTCCATCTCGAAGATCTCCAGAGCGGAGGTGGTATTGAAGGAGGCATCCAGCTGCTGTGCCGACGTTCCTGAACACACAGGAAATCCAGCTCAAACAATCACCAACAAATACAACAGAATGTTGTATGTTACTGAATGTTCATGAGAACAAAAAGTCTTTTTGAACTTGGTGCTCATTCGGCTGAAACTGCAGCATCTCGAACGCATCAGGAAAACTTGCAGGTCATCTTTCACAGTTTCACAGATGTGGGTGCAGTGATTAAAATCAGCAGAAATGTGTGGAAGTGAAGTACCCGCACCATACCTAAGGCCAGGTAAGCAGGATGGTGGGCTGCGGGGCTCCAGGCCTGTGTAGCTGTCCTCAGGATCTCCTTCACCCTCATCTTCCTCTAATATTCGGACCAGACCCTTAAGAAAACCACCAAAAACAGCAGAATTAAACCAGCCCTGCAGGACCATCTGTCTGTGATCCAACCCTAAGGACCATCTAACTATAAACCAGCCTTGCAGGACCATCTAACTATAAACCAGCCCTGCAGGACCATCTGTCTGTGATCCAACCCTGCAGGACCATCTAACTATAAACCAGCCCTGCAGGACCATCTTATGAGCTCTGGCTCAGATTGTATCCAGATCTCCATCAGACTGAAGCTACTAAAATTCAGCTGCAAAATTGTGATATAAGTGAGACTACATGTCAGCACATCACTCTCAGTGTCACTGATCACAGATAAACACAGATGAACACTGGTGAACACATGTAAACAGTGGCGAGCACTGGTGAACACATGTAAACACTGGTGAGCACATGCAACCACTGATGAGCACATGCAACCACTGGTGAGCATATGTGAACACTGGTGAACACATGTAAACACTGGTGAACACATGTAAACACTGGTGAACACATGTAAACACTGGTGAGCACATGTAAACACTGGTGAGCACATGCAAACACATGTAAACACTGGTGACCTCAGGAAGCCCCGCCCTCTGCACTTGGCTGTTTGGTGTTAAACGGTTTTCTCCTGTTTTTCGAGTTTGTAATCCGGTCTGTGCTCGTTTTAACGAGAGGCTAACATACAGGCTAGGCTCGGCTAAAAGCTCAGGCCGCTCCGAGCTTTTTCCCGCCCATATTCCAACACGACACGCCCCTCTCGCAGTTCTATTGGCTGGTCGCTCAGATTGACAGCCAGTGTCACGGTTCCTGACCGCTGTAAGATAATCACCGACCAGGGGAGGCGGGGCCTGTCACAAAAGGGTGGGGTTGGAGCTTCTCAGTGCTGAAACAGAACCGGGGCGAGGTGCCGGGCCAGCACGGACAGAAAGGGAGCAAGGTTCTACTGTAAACAGAACACTGTTCTACTGTTCCTCACTCACCAGGTTCTGGAGATTTCGAACAGACAGTACCACACTTCGCTCCCACCGCAACGTCGACACCGCGCAGCCTGCCGGGACCTGGAGTCCGCTCACACTTCTGGGAACTGGAGTCCGCTCAGACTTCTGGGAACTGGAGTGTGTTTACTGTAGAGTTTATTAAAATGACCCGTGTTTACTGCTGTTTTTTGGATTTCCAATTCACGAGAATAGTTTTGTAACACGCATAGGTTCAGGGAAGTAGAAATATTAATCCCTAAACATATTGATAAGTCTTCGCATACCCTCTGCCAAAACCTCCTAACAGGTGTGGTTGATGTTAATGCTTTGGAAACACTTATGGCATTTAATGCTGGAGCTGATAAATGGCAAATCTGAGATATCTGTGTTCTCATAGAACATTTGCGCCACACTTAGCCATATGGTATCTAACGGGCTGGGATTGGTCCATTTCAAAACATACTGTAATCTATTGGCAAGCAAGTAATCATTTAAGTTTGCGAGGTTTAAACCTCTGAAGGGTTTTTAAACTGATTCATGGTGTCTTATCTTTCCATAAAAAGTGGAGATGTGTGAATCTAATGAGTTTATTATGAGCTGTAATTACTGCGTTCGTTTACTGAGAAGGTCTGTGACTCTGTACAGGCCACATCTTCTTCATTAATAATCATCACTGAATGAAACATTTCCCTGCTTACACACTATAGCCGAGACGCAGTGCTGAGTGTGAGACCTGATTAAAAAAAAAAAACCCTACTTCTCAAAATACTCAATGGGTGTGTCTATGTCACAGGCCCCACCCCTCACACAGATGTCCTTTGAAAGGCTGCGCTCAGAGCAAATGAGAGAGGGCCCATACCCAACCCACCCATTCATACACATGCATGCACACACTCGCGTGCGCACACACTACATTAGACGCTCCACCCCAGTACAGAATAATCTGACTACATCCTGTTCTTCTGAGAGTAAATAAAACACGAACAGGTTCAGCATTAAACCCTTCAGTGAAGATCTTGAAGCCTCTCCCCTCAGGTGTGTGTGAGTGGTTATTTTAGGTCTTATCTGTACAGTGACGTTCCTCTTGTAGAACGCTCTTCATGTTATCTGGAATGCTGAGGGTTAATAATGACCGAGTGCTGAATGAGGTGACAGGAGATTAGACTTTATTACAGATATAAATATAAACACAGATCATATTTCATAATGTTTTACAGGTTCGGGCTGTTTGTCCGGGTCTCCTCCTCTCTCCAGATACAGATCATTAAAGGGGAACTGCTTCGGGGCCTGGAGAACCAAACAGAAAATCACACTGTTAATACACATTTTATTTTATTTTATTTATATTTATATACACTGCACACACTCAGGACAGGACTAACCATAGTCCATCGGTGTGCATTTTAGTGCGTAGTGCGCTCACACTGAAAACTAAGCTAAAACTCAATGCACTGAAAGAACCCAGCGTGTTTTCGAGTTGAATAATGGGGGCAAACAGTGAAATACAAGCCCAAGCGGAGGCAGCTGGTCTCTATACACGCGAGTAACATTAACAAAGCTATTTTACTGTGGTAAAACTGGCAGATATTTTAGCGGCTGGAGAATCGCGAGCAAATGTGAGTCTGTCACTTCCGCTAAGAGCAAAACGTTGTTCCGTTTAGTGTTCCACAGCAGTGCACACTACACACTAAATCTCAGTGCACTGATGGTAGTGTGCAATTTTGGACACACCCCATATTTCTTATTTGCACTATTTTGTTTCACACAGTCTGTTGCACTACATGGACACTGTGGAACCTGAGCTTCACCATTTTCTCTCTCTGTGTACTGGGTATGGTAAAGATGACGAAGTTCACTTCAACTGACTTTGTGACACACACATCACCAAACTACAAACACAAGCATACTACACACAGACCAATATACTACACACACACCAACACAGACCAGCATACTGCACACACAAAGACTCCACATACTACACACAGACCAAGATACTACATACACCAGCATACTGCACACACAAAGACTCCACATACTACACACACAGCATACTACACACAGACCAATATACTACACACACAGGAGGCAGTCTCCCTGGAGCAACTTAGGGTTAAGGGTCTTGCTCAGGAACCCATTTGTGGTAGTATTCGAACCCATGACCTCTTGGGTCAAACACACACACCTCAACATACTATATACACACAAACACACTACACACATGTATACACACGCATGTGCAGATCAGCCAGCAGAAGCTTCAGCCTGTCCAGCTTTGCTTCAGTGAATGAAAGGAAGAGCTTGTCTGATCTTTCTCTGTTCCAGAAAAACCCAGTAGAGCAGACAGAGAATCCAGAAACACCTGCTGAAGCAGAGCATTATGGGAGGGTGTGAAGCAGTCTGCGTTTCTCACCACAGGCTGGTACGCAGGAAACATCTCCCCCAACCCGAACATCAGCAGCATGAAGCCCAGGTACCCCAGCAGCGTTTTGGACATGGTGGACCAGTCGACTGGACTCGGAGACGTGTCCACTCTGTTCCTGATGTACATATCGAAGTCCCAGTGCATCTACAAACACACATACACATGCAGACAGTGTTTACTGGAGCAATATCTGCTTCATACTGTTTATATCTGTGTAATTTGACTTGGTCTGTTTGTTCAGAAGGCTGTCTCTGATTGGTCAGAGGGTAGGCTGTGTGTGTGTGTGTGTGTGTGTGTGTGTGTGTGTGTGTGTGTGTGTGTGTGTGTGTGTGTGTGAGAGAGAGAGAGAGAAAGAGTCAGGTGTTGTGTTCTTACCGGTTCTCCCCAGTTCCTCCTCAGGTCCGGGTGGTCCCAGTTATACCAGGGGTCTCTCTCCTGCTGGGAGCGATTGGGCAGCATAGGGTAATCTCCATATCTGCACAGCACCAGAGCACACACTGATTACACACACACACACTCCTGTATGTAGCGGAGTTGAAGGTCTATATCGGACTGAAGGTGTGTCTGACCCGCTTCCATCGTCGGGGTACGGCTGGTAGTCCTCAGGCAGCAGGTTGTACTTTTTGGCGGCTGCGGCCCTTTCCTCCGGGGTCCGGGGATACGGACCCGGCAAAAAGTCCTTAGAAACACCAGAGGCTGAAAAAAACACACACACACACACACACCCACCAAGACTTTTAACAACAATGTGCGAGGGCACAGAGAGGGAAAAAAAACACGACTAGTCGATTTTAGTGTTAATGCCCTTGTGTGGAGATGTGGGTGTTCTATATAGTGTGTATTAGTGTGTGTGTCTTGTGTTTTTATGTGTTCAGTTCAAGGCTAGGGTGTGTTTTGATTTGCACCAAAATTCAGGTTACACCACTGTCGTACGAATGTATCTGTGTCGTAACCCGAGGACCCTCTGTATGTGTGTAGAGTATATGTTGTATGTGTTGTGTATGTATTTAGTATGTGTTTATGTTGTGTGTGTGTTGTGTGCATTTAGTGTGTGTTTTTTTTTAGGTTTAATTATGTTTACATTGTGTGTATATTGTACGTGCTGTATATATTGTGTGTGTAGTGTGTATTGTGTATGTTGTGTGCAGTGTGCATTGTTGATTTTCTATCTAGACTTGTCTATATTGTTCTCGGATTATTCATATTATTCCTATTTCTCATCACTATCAGTGTTATAAACTGACTAAACTGTATGAACTATATACATTTAAAGGGAGCATTTTTCGACAAGGCAGCACAATTAATCAGAACACCCTGCTTTAAACTGCACCTTACAGTTGGACCGAGTTATCATTGTACTTGCTGTGTATCACTGTATGTGATTGCTGTGACCATTACTGCACACGAATTGTGCAGAAACAGTGATTAAATAAAAAGGACATTGAAAGCCTGTAATGTTGATTATTTATTTTACAGAAAAAAATGTGTGCAATGTCGAATTATTTAGAGAGCTTTTTTTACTTATTATTTAGAGATTAATTTTAATCGTGACCGCTAGTTTTACTTTTTTTTGGTTTATGTTGTGTCTGTTGTGTAATGTGTTGTTTGTGTTTGTAGTGTGTATGTTGTGTAGTGTATAATAATGTGTATATGTTTGTGTGTGTGTGTAGCATATGGGTATGTATTTAGAGCTTTTATGTTGCATGCAGTGTGTATGTTGTGGTGTGAGTGTAGTGTGTGTGTAATTTTTATGTTTGTGTTTATGATGTGTGTGTTGAGTAGTGTGTGTTTTTAGGTTTGTGTTTATGATGTGTATGTTGTGTAGTGTGTGTTTTTATGTTCGTGTTTATGGTGAGTGTGTTGTGTAGTGTGTGTTTGTTTGTGTTTACGATGTGTGTCTTGTATAGTGTGTGTGTGTTTATGTTTGTGTTTATGATGTGTGTGTTGTGTAGTGTGTGTGTTTATGTTTGTGTGTATTGTGTAATGTGTTTTTATGTTTGTGTTTATGATGTGTGTTGTGTAGTGTGTGTTTTTGTTTGTGTTTATGATGTGTGTATTGTGTAGTGTGTTTTTATGTTTGTGTTTATAATGTGTGTGTTGTGTAGTGTGTGTGTGTTTTATGTTTATGGTGTGTGTGTTGTGTAGTGTGTGTTTATGATGTGTGTGTGTGTTTTTGTTTGTGTTTATGATGTGTGTGTGTGCTTTTATGTTTGTGTTTATGATGTGTGTGTTTTTATGTTTGTGTTTATGTGTGTGTGTGCTTTTATGTTTGTGTTTATGATGTGTGTGTGTGTTTTTATGTTTGTGTTTATGATGTGTGTGTGTGCTTTTATGTTTGTGTGTTTGTGTTTTTACTGTTAGCAGTTAGCCGCGTGAAGGTCAGTCAGTCCTCGCGTCCCTGTAGCCCCGCATTATCATTATTAATATTAATAATATTATCGATTACTCACCCGCGCGCAGCGCTGTTGTCCCTGTTAATATCTGATTAAACCGATTAAAGCGATTAAAGACCTTATTGATACGGTCAGCTCTGATCAGAGCGCTAGCCGCCATTTTCACCTCACTGCAGTAGGGATCGCTCAGAGGGACACGCGCAGGAAAACGCGATGCTGAAAATACGCCCTCTGCAGGGACTCATCTCTTATGCCTTCATCGCTCATCCTTCCATCCATCACATCTTCATCTAACCCCTCCATTTTTCATCCCCCCACCCCTCATTCCCCCATCCCTCGTTCCTCCATCCCTCATCCTTCCATCCATCCCTCCATCTGTCATCCTTGCACCTCTCATTCCTCCATCCATCTCCCATCCATCTATCCCTCATCCATCAATCCATCCCTGCACACTCTTCTCCACCCACTCCATCCTGCACACTCTTATCCACCCACTCCATCCTGTACACTCTTCTCCACCCACTCCATCCTGCACTCTCTTCTCCACCCACTCCATCCTGCACTCTCTTCTCCACCCAACTTGCTATACGGCTTCACTACGTCCTGCCCTATTCGTCTTCCTCTTCTTCTCTCGCGCACTCTTCCTCTCCTCCTCTCCCTCACTCCTCCTGCCCTATTCTTCCTCCTCTCCTCCTCTCCCTCACTCCTCTGCTCCCTCACTCCTCCTCTCCCTCACTCCTCCTCTCCTCCCCCCCCTCACTCCCCCTCTCCCTCACCCCTCATCTGCTCCTCTCCCTCACTCCTCCTGCCCTATTCTTCCTCATCTCCTCCTCTCCCTCTCTCCTCTGCTCCCTCACTCCTCCTCTCCTCCTCTCCCTCACTCCTCCTGCCCTATTCTTCCTCATCTCCTCCTCTCCCTCTCTCCTCTGCTCCCTCACTCCTCTGCTCCCTCACTCCTCCTCTCCTCCTCTCCATCACTCCTCCTCCCCCCTCACTCCTCCTCTCCCTCACTCCTCCGCTTCGTGGGAAGTTGTTTTGTTGTCTGTATATTTGGAGAGGTTTTCCGCTGGATGCCCTTCCTGATGTAACCATCCTTATTTACTCGGTATGGGGCCAGCACTAAGAAAACTGTATTAAAGCATAGTAATAATGCTATATCATTATAAACAATGCATAAAAGTAATATATTTCTGATATCTTTTAATAAAGTTTAAATCTACACCAATACCATTTTTATTTACATTTTATTTAATCTAAACTGACCAATCACAGCGAGTCCTGAGGAACCTGTTCTTCTGGACTAAGTACTACATTTCCCACAATGCCACGCGGGCTGAGGCACCGAGCCGCTCTCTCCGGACGGTCCGATCGCACTATCGGATCATGACTCTGATTGGTTCTGAGGGATTCTGATTGGTTCTGAGGGATTCTGATTGGTTCTGAATGATTCTGGTTGGTTCTGGAGGATTCTGAGGGATTTTTTTTATTGATTATGATGCAGGGGAGCTCTCAAAGTGCCCTGCTGAGGTCAAAATGAAGAAACAGTTTAACCGCGTGAGACAGTTCACCCACCTGAACAGGTACACACACACACACACACACACACACACACACACACACGCACGCACGCACACACCCACATACACACATACACACATACACACACACACACACACACACACACACACACCACACACACACACACACACACACACACACACACACACACACACAC
>JBBPDC010061425.1:0-11002 GCA_037974485.1 Hemigrammopetersius urotaenia
GTGGGTAGGGTGGTCCTCCCTCTCCCCCATCACTCAGTATAACTGTCCTCTCTCTCTCTCTCTCTGGGTGGGTAGGGAGGTCCTCTCTCTCCCTAATCACTCAGTATAACTGTCCTCTCTCTCTCTCTGGGTGGGTAGGGTGGTCCTCCCTCTCCCTAATCACTCAGTATAACTGTCCTCTCTCTCTCTCTGGGTGGGTAGGGTGGTCCTCCCTCTCCCCATCACTCAGCACAGTTGACCTCGCTCTGGGTGAGTAGGGTGCACCCCCACCACCACCACTCAGCATGATTCTGGTCACTGTGGGTGTCTGCATTTTGAGCTATCCACTGCATTAGTGGTGGTTTGAGAAGATATGGTGGAGCTTCACATTTCTCAGAACAAGCACGGCCTCCTAGTATTCAGTGCATCATGTGAACACGACTAAACTGGTGAGAATGTTGGAAAAAAGACATCCTGCAGTGTGTAAACTATCGATAGATGTTGTTAGATATGATTTACTGCTATTTTAGCCCTCCTGTGCTGTATGGTGTATATGAAAGTGCTGGAGTTGTTTGATATGTGCCCTCAAAACTGCATTACTTTATAACTCTGTCTGACAAAAGGTGTTTTATTGTGGCAGGAGACCATTAGAGACCTGTAAGCGTTTATTATGTGTCCAGAAAAGTCGAGGCCTGTTCTGAGTCCTCCGAGGGGAGTCTTAGTTTGAAAACAGCTGGAGGTGATTAATATTACAGTGGCAATTTTGTGTTGTGCTCATTTCCCACGGCGCTGCCGTTCGGCTCCTTGTGCCGCGTATAAAGTCCAGATATGTCTGTTTGCTTTATGAGGGGCAGAATGTAAAGAATGTACAGTATGTCAGTAATACAATACCAATGTTTCTATTCTCAAGCGCTGAATATCCTAACCTAACCAACTAAAAATACAGGTAAATAAACAGCTCACTCGAGGTTTATACATAGAAATAAAGCCCGTTCCCAACATAGTAAGAACTATAAACAAGCAAAATAGAAGACAGGATATAATAAAAGAAGTAAACGCACCTTATTATTCTCATTAGCCTATTACCAAACACTGCTCTCTGTGGATTCAGGTGGATTAGATAGTGGAAAGAGCTACGCTGTACAGGACAGACACACTAAACTGTGTTTACAAAGCCTGACCTGAGGTTTCCTGACCACACACGGGCCTGGGCGTGGAATCAGAGGAGCCAGAGGTTGGGTGTGTGTGTGTGTGTGTGTGTGTGTGTGTGTGTGTGTGTGTGGAGCATTTGAGTGAAACACAACAGAACCATATAAGCCTCTATTTACAAATGTAACTTCAACATTTGTAACCATCTCTATGAGATTTCAACAAATCCCATAACTAGGGATGGACAGTAACTTCAGAATCAACAGATGGTTTGTTATGTATTTGTTGTTCTCTGTTGAGAGTTTGGCTGATGCTGGGTGCACTAAAACATCTACATTGACTTTGCTGCATTTGTAATCCTACAGAATTGAGTCTTCTATTTGTCTGTAATGCAAATTCAGGTCAAAACCCTACAGGCCTGAAGTTTGAGCCTACACCATTTTTTGAAATGATACACTGCCCTTTCCAAATATTATGATACACTAGAAATACTTCAGACTGGAAGTGTAATGTATCGATGTACAATGTTAGAGCAGTTTAGTGGAATCTTATGTATAAGGTTTCATCAAAATCACACCAAACCCCCTTATTTTTATTGCAGCAGCACAAATTCACCGCAACCTTTCCTGCAATTTTTGGGTAAAACCTGAGTCTAAACCCTCCCCGCATCTTTTCAAACAGCAAAAGGTTCTGTCATGTTTACTGGAGGCTCATTTTGAACATGTTAGTCCAGCTCCTTTCATGCTGCAGTGAGAAAAAGGTCTGGAGGCTTGGGAGGCCGCAACAAAATTCTCAAAATTCTTTTTTGCCAGAATTTTGAAGAATGCTTGGGATGATTGCCCTGTTGATGAACAAAATGCTGTCCAGTGATACATAAAACAGAGGAAACTGTGATGTTGATTTGCGTGATGCTTTTTTCATAATCCAACACAAAGTGAATGTAGTCACTACATATAAAACCAATGTCTCTTCAAAACCAATAGTATGCGCCTTTGAGGTTAAATAATGTCTTGCTACAGGCTATAAAATATTAAAATCCAGTCTTTTATATTTGTTTTAAGCACTTCTAATGTTTTCTTGTAACGAAAAAAGCAGCATATCATTTACGTACCAAACATACCACATTTCTGGCCTGTACTGTATGTATTGGCATCAGCACATATGTACATGAAAAATATCGGGAATTGGCCCAGAATTCCTATAAAGGTGCGTCCCTACATGTGCCCCGCCCCCCGCCCCGACACTGCGTATATATGATGTATGCAGTCATTAGAAGTAGGCAGTCGCTTTGGGTGGCACATAAGAAATGGTGGCAAATGGGGCGAACCAAGGCTGACCATTAACTCCCTATCTCACCACCCCAGATGTTTCTCCAGATGTTTTAATGCAGGTTGGGTTACACTCACTGGTAGCTTATAGTTCAAAGTGGCTCAGGCCACACACACACACACACACATTTATAACATCCCTGTGTTGCCCTACAGGCTGGTGGAGAGAGTGTGTATTTGTTTGTGTGTGTGTGTGTGTGTGTGTGTGTGTGTGGGTGCTGTTATTTTCTCCAGATGTTTTGGTCCAGGTTGGGTTATGCTCACTGGTTTATTAAGTCAAAGCACACACACACTTGCTAATTATAGACACTTTTCTTTTCCAAACTGCTGTTAAAAGCTCTTATTTGGACCTAAAGGTGCTTTCAATATTTGAAAGCTGATGAGTGACATCGCAACAAAGGAAGAAAGGGGTGTGGCCTGAGGCAGAGGCAGCATGCTGCTGGAGAGGACTCACTCTGCCTTCTGGGCTCACATTTGTAATCAAAAGTACATAAATAATAGTGATACAATGTGGGAGGAGTTGATGGCATTACAGTGAAATAAATGCTTGGACCAGTTTGAGTGTGTTCAGAGCAGATTCAGGTTCAGTTCAGAACGCACACGTGTGTGGCGACCAAAAGGAACGCGAGCTGGACAGATGAGAAAGTGAACACAAATAAAGTGAAATATGTGAGAGGGAGGATGAGGACAGCTCTAAGGAAAAACACATGGAGCACTAAAGGAGACGCAGCAGGTCAGTGGGTCAAAACAAGAGAGACGAAAACACCCAGAACTGTTTCTCCACGCTGTACAGTCATATATCACCCGCCCTGTTTTCATCACTCTATCTCTCTCTCTCTCTGTGTCTCCCCCTCACACACACACACACATATTCCTTCTGTCCCTTTCTGTTTCTTTCAGTCTCTCTCTCTCTCCTCCTCTTTCCCCTTCTTTCTTTTCCAATTTCTTTCTCATTCTCTTGATCTGTTTCTCTCTTGCTTTTCAATTCTCTTTACCCTCTCTCTTCCTCTCTTTCATTTCTCTCCCTCTCTCTTTCCCCCTCTTATTTCTCTCTCATACACACAGACACATGCTCATTTTGTGTCTTTCTATACTTTCACTTTCTCTATCTAATTACTCTAACATGTATCTTTCGTCTATTTTTTTTTCATCTCTCATCTCCTACATGCTCAGTTCTCTTTACCCCCTTCCCCATCTCTCTCTTCCTTCTCTCTCTCTCTCTCTCTTTCTTTTTCACTATCCTTCTCTCTAGCATTCTTGTTAGCCCCCCTTCTCTCTCTCTCTCTTTCTCTCTCTCTCTCTCCCTCTCTCTAAATGTTTTCTAATTCAGGTTTACACATTTCTGAAACACTCGAGGTTCATCAGCAGCTGTGTTCACGTACCGAATGAGATGAGACCACAGAGCATGGTTTCTCCATGGAGCACGGTGCAACATACAGCAAGATACAACATTCAACAGAGCGCAACAGCCAGAGGACAATAGACAAACAATAAATACACAACAAATGTGGGCATTATATAAACCTGCTGGAGTGATGGGTATGAGTACTACACAGGAGGCACAGAGAACCAAGGATAACAGAAAACCTACAATAAATAGACAATCAATAGACAATGTAGAGTTGTAACAGCTATGTGAGAGGGATGTGAATCTACCAGAATGAAAATACTGTACCATATATACATATATTACTGCACATGAGCATATGATGTTGTACTGGAAGCATTTTCTTATTGCGTAGGGCTTTAACCCAGGTTAAACCATCCGTTCAGCTGAGTATTCACACGAGTTATGAAATGATATGTGTGTGTGTGTGTGTGTTTATACTGGGACCACACACGCAGCACTGTTCGCACACTCATCTGTGTAGCTTTACTCTGGAGCAGGGGTGTCAAACTCCAGTCCTGAAGGGCCGTGGTCCAGCACGTTTTGCTGATTTCCCTGCTCAGAAACACCTGGAGTGGACCGGAGTTTGACACCCCTGCTCTGGAGGATTAGAATATCCTCTAGGGGGCAGGAGCGAAAGATGAAACCACCCCTTACCAGTGCGTGAATGGCAGAGGGTGGGTGCTATGGCACAAAAGAGCAGAGTTTGGTAAAATGGCTGTGTAGAAACAGCCCATTCCCAAAACTTCACCCCAGAGTAGCGCGCACTCCTCCTACCTTCAAGCTGTCTCATCAGAAAAGAGGGTTTCCTGGTCTCTTAACTGGAAAATCTCACTCTAGAGACGCGGCAGTAGCAGCGTAGGAAGAGTGTAGGCATGTTCGCTATGGACGGAGCAGATGGTTACACCTACAGTTTTGATTGGAGAGTCTCTTTAAAAAACAGCATTGTGTTTACTGACTGCGCTTAGGTGAGATTCCCTATTAAACCTGTTCTCTGGTGAACCGGGACATTTGTTTGATCAGTTTTTCTGGTTCCCTTCTCCGGATTCCTGTGGCTGCTCGCATTAGATGTAGACCCTATAACTCAGAGTGTATTAGTAAACTCTGATTTCAGTAAATATAAAGGGTGTAAAACAGTCTAAAGCTGGTGTTTGTTCTCTTACACACTCGCTGCTTACTGCTCTTTCTCTCGGCGTGCCGTCACTCGGCCGCTCTCCGGGCCCCCTCCCTCTGCGGGTTTCCCCCACTTGTAATGTATATGTAACTTGTGGGCGGAGACTGTCCTGAAAGTTCTCCTGGGTTCACAGATCTTGTGTATTTTTCTGCTTGTTTCTAAAACCTAAAATAAAAGAAATTGTATAATTTTTGTTCTTTAATTTTATTTGTGTGTGATGCCATTTTTAAAACCCCAGTAGCAGTTTTTATTATTATTACGTTTTTTGTCACAGGCACACCAACCAAAGCTCAGCATAACATCTTACACTTCAAGCATCAACACAAACTAGGGAACTTCTATTTAAGGAGTCATATTGATGCCGATTTACCATTTGTTGTGCTTCCAGAATGTGTGGTCTTACCTATCAGCCCTGATCAAACCATGAGTCTTAGTTCGACCTTTTTCGAACATCAAGCACAGCCCGAGTAAACCCATCTCTTCTCAAAGAACCTGCATCAAGACGTTTCTCAGTTTTGGCTCCCAAGTGGTGGAAGAAACATTCCCTGAATGTCAGAACTGCTGAAGACCCTCCTCTTCACTGAGCACTGTGGAGGACAACTACAACTTAACTAACACAAACCTCACAAATAACTTTAAAATAATGCCTGTTTTCGGTGTGTAAGATCTGATAGGACCCTGGTGGAGCACTCACTCTATCTCTGGTGGAATCTTAGTCTTTAAGTCTAGGTTTACTGGTGTGAGGGACTTGTATTCTTTGTAGCCTATAAAGCTACATTGATAAGAGTGTTGCCAAATGCTTTAAATGTAAATGTGAGATCTCAGTGCCATTATCCACTAACTCCACAGTCAACGAAAAAGTTTAGTTGACCTTGATTGCCAATATTTTTGTTGATTTAGAAGGGTGGGGGTGGTCGGGACATGTGTTCACTAGGCAACCACATAGGTTGGCTATGCCAAGAAAGGCCTCTGCTGATCAGTACGTGTGTAAGTGTGCGTGTGTGTTTGTGCTAGACCGCCTCTGAGATGTGTTTGTTTTTTCTTCCGTATTTCAGTGCTTCGGTTCGGTTGCGTTCGCTTGCTTTGGCTCAGTGAAGCTCCGGCTTCCAGACTGAACTCAGCCAAAGAGCTACAAACGGAGCCCACAAAACACACACACATGCACGCAGACACCGTTCTGGTTGAACGTCTTGTTCCATCAGTGTAAACCTCAAAGGGAACTCAAGTGTTTTGCAATTTTCACCTCATTTTCATCAAAAGTGTGGTAAAAAAAGACTATTATTAGTGTGCTTTCTCTTGCAGTTACTGCCCACATTAAAGCCTAATCAGGGTAATGTATAGGAAAATGACATACAGACATATGTACATACTTGTGCAAAATTAACGCTTTAAATGTGTACATAAAACCAAATGCCACACCCACTTTCCCCTGTTGCTGTGATGTCACTAACCAGCACTCAAACCGTCCTGTAGGCCTCCTAGTCTTTCCCACCATTGATTTACACTGAAAGTTGGGAACATCTCTTTCCATCTCCTGTAAAGTTACTTTTCTGGAGGTACAAGGTTTCGTTCCACCAATCTTGCAGTATTACCACGGTTTGTACTTTTTTGTAAGTCGATCTGGATTAGAGCATCTGCTAAATGACTAAACTTGGAGGCACTTGAAATAAAGAAATGACCATTACTTCATAATCATTGATTACATTTACATTCATATTTATTATATCAAAACATGTGTAAAAAGACATAGATGGAAGCCAGCTGCTGTTCAAAGATCTGAAAAGAAGCAAGGTTTTCCCGAACTTCTGACAGGCAGTGTATTTTCCCAGCAAACATAAGACGTCTGCCAGATGTGCAGAGTATGTGTATTATTGCCTGGGTCGGTCCAGAACCAGATCTGTTTGTCTGCACAATGTGCAAATCAGGTTCAGTGTTTTGCACGTCTGACACGACTCCTCTTGGACAACAGTATACAGTTCTGATGTTTTAATATTTAAATGTCTGGATAGGAGATTTTTGGATATCTGTGTTGTCAAAATCTGTTGTTTTACTTTTGCCTGCGGCTGTGGCATAGTGTTCCTTTTCAAATGGTTAAACATTTATCTACAAATTTGCAATTTGTTTTCATAAATGGACATCTTAAAGCCTTTATTCGGGATCCTCAGGGGATATGGGTTCAATTCCTGAAAAAGACATGTAAAAGATGTCTTTTGGACATTTAGTACTTCACGGTTTTTTAACAGTTCTACCCATTGGTGCTTAAGTGCTTTTTGACAATCATTGAGTGCATTTTGACAATCTGTTACATTGTTTCATGAATTGTTCTTGTATTTGCTTCTGGTATCTTCTACTTCACCTGCTATTGGATCTGCCCTTTTTCAGATGAAAAGCCAAGTAAAATTTATGACATCTCAGCTCATATATAAGTATACAGTGAGATGTGGCTACAGATTTTACAGAGTGCATAAAGACTCACAGAATACGCATATATATTAAAAAACTTTTAATATAAACTCTAAACTTTGTACAAATTTTGTGCAAAGGTTGCATCAACAAACAGAACACTGGAATGTAATTTTGTGCTTTATATGTGCAAAAGCTCAATACCAACATAAATAGACCCCATACGGAAATGAAATATATACATTGCAGTACATTGGAATTTATATTGTCGAAGTAAAAAATTTATTTGGCCGACAGTGTGTGTCACACAAAACAGAACTTAAATACAACACATAATCATTGGGCAAAACACAGACAGGTGATAACTAAAGACATGTGACACAAGCAGAGCAGAACATGATGCCAAAATAAAAGCCCTTAAAACAAGAACAGAAAACAGAGTAAACAAACTGAAAAGCTGAACCATGACAGCAGTGGTAGTTTTTGTACATTTATTGGTGTTTGGGTCATATATTTTGGTCAATATATTAGTCCATGTATTTTTTGGAGTGAAAATATATTGTCTATAATATATTTTGTATTATATACATTTTTTGTATGGGACAATATATTTAAAAACTACAGTATCTCTGAGACAATATTCATGATCAAATGTAACATAGATCTGTTTTGTGCATGGAGCTGCATCATAAAGGAGTCATGTATAAAGTGCGAAGGTGTGCAGTTGATGCACAGTAAGGTGAAAGTAGTCCTCCTGTCTCCTACACTGTGTCTGATAATGAGGAAACGAACACTGTGCAGCTGCCGCCTGTCTCCAGGAACCTTCAGGGATGTTGAAATGTACCGTTCTGGAAGAGAGACATGAAATATCCCTTAAAGCTGAGCTTTTACGTAGGTGGGTCTGAATCCCATGTGCTCTGTACAGCACGTCTCTGATTTATGTGAAATATTTGAATATGCCAGATCACAGTCAGTGATCATATTCAAAGTTGATTAAAAAGTAACAATAATAAAGTAAAAAATATTATTAATAATGAAGTGATTTAACAATAATAAAGTAACAGACTAAACAAGTCATATACTTCATTGTGATGGACTGGGCCTTTTGTTTTTAGGTGGTTTATCACTCGCAGATGTTCTGGTTTGAAATTCCTGGAAATCCCACAGGAATTACGCCCTTTTTAGCATCTGCATTCGCAGCACAAATTGCGGCAGGAATATTAAACATGTGGTGTGATGTCGAATGAAAATGAACACGAGAGGCTTTATATAATGAACTCTGGCAATTAGCAGTGATGGAGGTTCATAACCTCAGTGATGAAAATCTGGCCAAATACCGGCCACACCTGAAGGAACGGCTCAGCAAAAATTCAATCTCCACAGTTTCCTACTTACAGAAACCACAATAATACTGAAGGACTTCACATCAGGGCACCGGAAGCATTTGTAATGTGGGAGGTACGCATCGGCCTATGTCTCGCACCCATGTAAAAATGTGGACGGAAAGAAATGAATTATTTTGAAAACCATACTATAATGGTTCCGGAGCCCATGCGTCACATGATTTAAGACTAAGACACAAAGCAGAAGTTCGCATCCACCTTTAATGGTAAAGCAGTTACATTCTGGCACATTTGAAGTGAGTGTGTGATGTTTTAGATGCTAATTGGTAGGGAATATACGTTAGCAGCCAGACACCATTACATTACTCAGGCACCATTACATTACATTGTCACGTGAAGTGATCGTTATTTGTTTCAAATAATCCGATCTTGAGTTTACTATGTATCAATAGTCAGACTAAAGCTCAGCTGTTCATGTGCTGTACGTCACTATAAAAACTGTGTTGCCTCTTGTTCAAATACGGAGAAGGAGAACAGGAATGATCGTTTTATTTATCAATATCAGATCTTTAGTTGTAGTATGAGAGTCTTTGTTTATATACCTTTTCTTCTTGCTCTTGTTGCCCTGCAGTTTTTAGATGCAGGTTAACAAGATGCAGAACAATGTAGATACTGACATTGTTCCACCTATGTATTGTTCCAACTGATTGGAAATGGTGTAATTGATGTAAGATGTTTTTCCACGTAGCAAAATGTTTTATTTCATTTTTTTTGCTTTAGGAATGAATGGTAGGCCAATGTTTGCATGCCCCACCCATTTCAGAAAAATACAAATACAGTCCCAGCACCCGATAACGGCTATAGAATATCATAGCATCCACCTAACAACCACCTGGAACACCATAGCAGACCTAGTAGTGTCGCGAGCCGGGCCGTAAGACCCAGACTCGGAACTACCTGGAAGGCCAAACGACAAGGCAGGCAGGCAGAGATTCATACTCAGGAGTACTTTTAATGAACACGACAAAAAAGGAAAGGGCACGAGGGCCACAGAAAACAAAACAAGACGACCTAATGTCAGGCGATGGGCTCATGGTGACTGTCACCATGAGCCAAACTAAATAGTGGCACAATCAAACACAAAACAGACACAGCTGACAAAAGAACCTAAACAAACTTCAAAATAACCAAACAGAACAGAACAAACAGAAACAAACAGAAAAATAGTGGCCTCTAACGGCCACCAACCGTAACAAGTAGCACCCTAGCTACTGCCAGAAATAACTACAACTACTTGGTAACCATCGGCAGCACCCTAGTAACCTAGCAACACTTCCGCTGTATATTCACTGAATTTTCAGGCAATGCACCTTCATAGTTTTTATATTTTACCACTTAGTAACAGCCTTTGTGTAAGCAGGAAAACCAAACAAAGCTTTGAAATTCAAAACATAGACCCAAATCCCATTTAATGAAAGATAACAAATACTTAAAGACTCTTATATTTGGACCAGTACTAAGCAACAGTTCAGAGATCTAACAAAAACCTGCACATTTTCAAGGCCATGGTAACGAGGGGATGTTGGTTTAGGTCAGATTCTCTGCAATTCCTTCCTGGCAGCTCATGATGTTTTCATCCCGCGCTGTCTTTCCCATCCTCTCATCTTGTACGTCTGACAGTGCTTGGCTTTGTTTTAACTCAGCTCTGTCCATGCGCCTTCCAGCTCAAACAATAGCCCTGTCACTGAATCTAACAAGGAGCGGCACATTACGAGCCTGAAGAGGTCCATATGTCTCTAATGAAACCCCTGACAGTGCAGGAAGTCAAGGCGTTACACACAGACCCTCACACACGTCCCTGCCAGTTTCATCAAGGCTGTCTAGTTCTCAAATAATTAGATTATTCTCATGTGATCTTGGAGGTTAAAGGAACAGTTCACATGTCCACGGTGCTCCACTGACCTGAGTTGCGACATGCTTGGAGACCAGATTTTGCTTCTTTATTTTAGAACTAGAGCTTGTTACACAAATCTTTTCTGTAAATACATCCCCAAAACCTCCCTCAACCATGGACGTCGTTAGGTCTATTTTGTGGGGTCTGAAGCCCCCCCAAATGATTCCAAGCCACCCTAAATATATAGTCATTATTCTACTATTTTAATATTATATATCCAAACATTTCATACAAGATATCACTGAGCGCAGATACGCAGTTTACAAATAGAAACAAGACTATGAA
>JBBPDC010061445.1:0-11002 GCA_037974485.1 Hemigrammopetersius urotaenia
ATCTTTAAGTCCATCTCATGAAAAATCGGAGCAGAAACAAAGGTGTTGCGTTTATATTTTTGTTGAGTGTATATAAATGACATTTGTTCTGACTGGCTGCTCTGAGACTTTGTCAAAAGTCCACACTGAAACACCTCTTATAACTTCAGTGTAAGTGGGCGGGGCCAATGAAAAAATTAATCAATCATTAGTTCAGTTCATGATTCAAAAGGGCTTATTACAATGAAGTGGAATCCAGATATAAATCGACAGAGACCTCAGATCCGTTTAAAAATTCTATATTTTGTGTTGTACTTTTGTTAAATCAGTGACTAGAAACGATTTGACACATAAACCTACACTCTGAACCCAACTGATCTGAGATTCATCGGTTGGGCTTGTTTCCCTGGAGGCTCAAGATGCCCTTCATCAAGATAAAACCAAAACTCATCCACAGTTCATCCACAGATGGGGTTTAATGAGGGGCTCATTGAGGGGTCTCCCCACCAGTCCTATTTTACATTTTACACACAAATTTCAAACGTTCCTATCAGTAATTCACTCCTTTCCCTGTAATCTGGCGTGTGGAGGATGACTGAATGAGATGAACTATGATTCATGCAGAAGCAGCGAACTGCAGCTCAGCAGAGGAGCAGAACTGAAGGGGCTGAAGCAGGTCGAGGGAAATTACAGGGTAAGTGCTGAATGATATTATGGATAATGGATGTCAGGTACCATTTCTGTCCCTCAATGAGTTTCAGTTTCTTTTCATGATAGAAAGTGTAATTGACTCCACTTCCAGACTCTCTCACCTAACAGCTGAAGAGGATCAGTCCTCTCCTAGACTCAGGTTTCAATGGCCTGGAGCTCATATGTAGTCATTTCCAGAAATTGACCCGTCCACATCTTCAGGTGCAGAATTACACCCTCTTCAGATGCCAAAATGGGCAATTTTGTAATTTTCTGGGTTAAAATATCAATAAGGTTCCCAAATTAACACAGATATATTGAGTTGAAAGGTTTTAACCAGAAGTTCACAGCAATGTTAGGCAACAGTGGTCTTCTATTAATGGTGTTCCATTAGTGTGAAGTGAATGAGAAAAGGAGAGCATTCAGCTGATAATAGAAGACCATTCACTCCACAATTCATACCAGATTAAAATGACTCCACAGTTATTACTGTCAGTCTGTAAACTCTACACACACTGCAGATTCATACTGGATTACAATCACTCCACAGTTATTGCTCTCAGACTGTAAAACTAAAAACTACACACACTGCAGATTTATATAGATTTGTAATATATTTTTAAAAATGCTTTAATGTGATTTAAACTTATTTGAAGGCAAATGTTTCTAGGCAAATGTTAAGGTCTTGTGTTTTTGTCTACTACTGTCCAAGGTAAGGTTACATGACCTCTGCTGAAGAAACTTCGTATTTGAAGTCGTTTTTTGTGTCTAGGTTACCAACCAGCAGCCTGTCGAAGCCCCTGTGAATGAAAGCAGCCTGATTAAAGCGGTGAAGCAGCAGCAGAATGACCTGGAGAGGAGGATGAAATCTGAAGAGAGCAAAGCCTCTGGCACTGCTCAAGGCATTGAGGCCCAGCAGAACCAGGTTCTGATCTGAGGACGGGATACTCTGAGCTCCAGCAGCTGCCCCAATCAGAGGATCACTTTCATTTCCTCAGGGTTCTTCCAACCTGCTGAAAACCACAAGCCATTTCTAACTCTTCATTTGAAGTCGTTTATCTGGAACACACCCAGTTACATAAACACATATTTTTTTGACAGATTATTAACCTGGAGCAGTACTGATCCGTCAGTGTCATCATACTGCAAAACAACTCCGTATATGGAACCTTTGTTTGGGGTTCCTGTGTCACATTGAACCAAAGTTACTGTAATTTAAAAACATGTAATAATAAAAAAACACCACTGGGGTTAAAAACGGCACAACACGCAAATTATCATAAAGAACATAAATTATGAAATTGGTTCTAGAAACAAACAGAAAAACACAAGAACCCAGAGAACTTACAGGATAGTCTCCACCCACAAGTGGGAGGGGCAAACCCACAGAGGGAGGGGCTCTGGAGAGCCTGAGCCCAGAGAGAAAGAGCAACAAAAGGCGAGTGTGTAGGAGAACAAACACTAGTTCTAGACTGTTTTACACTGGTTATATTTACTGAAAGCAGAGTTTACTGATACACTCTGAAAGTAATTGATCTGTTAATGATCTTAAAGGCAGCATGCAGGGCTAGAAGTATAAGGTTACATGGCAGCATTACTATTGTGGAAATGTCTAAGGGGTTCTAGAGCCCTGTCAAGACAAAGTAAATTTAAAGCACCAGTTGAGTCCATGACTGTACCTTCAGTCTTAGACTTTAGAAGTGATCCTCCAAATTAACCAGCTACTACTAACCCATACAACTATTTGTTTTTGGCTCCCTGTAAGCCTTTAGTGACCCAGATGTGCAGGTGTGAGGAAACTTTCAAAAGCTTCATAATGGAAATGTTTTACAATAAGATCACAAATAAGATGAGCCTTTATTATTCAAATTGGGAAATTTACATTGTTACAAGAGCAAAACAGACAGAACAAGAAAAGAAAGTAGAGGCAACGAAGTGCATAAAAACTATATATTATTACAATATATTATAGAACGAACTGTACATTATACACAAAATTATATATATATGTGAAGGTTCAGAGTATGAGAAACAATCTAGATGCACTAGTGTAGGCTGATTTTCTGAAGGTGCACATGTAACTTATTTGCATCAAATTTTGACGGGATTATGAGTTTAAGCAGAGTTTAAAGCTTTTTGATGGGAGAATCTGCAGGCCTCAAAAGGAGCAATTTGAGCGTCAGTAAGTATGGGCTAACAGTGTACAGTAATCCTCCGGTTTTTTTGGGGGGAGGGGTCTCGGTTACGTTCCAAGAGCACCCGTGTATAATGAAAACCAAGTTTTTTATTGCCTTTGCCTATTTTTATTGTGTAAACCCTAACTCTGCCCCAAAATCTGCTCCCAGAACACTTTAAACTCAGTTTAATGCATTACCCCTAAAGAAAATGGAAAGGTAAACCCGTATTTGCCTCTTTTAATTTAAATTCCCTGCCGAGATCTGCAACTCAGAAGGTTGCAGGACAAAAGTATTGGGACACCGCAGCGAGGTGAGCGGTTTTTGGGGAATAACTCCTGATCTACTGGGGATAAAAATACAAATGAGGGCTCGTTGGAAAGCCTGCCCTAAGTCCCCTTGTGTGAAATCATCCAGAAAAAAATGATTAATTTCCAGAAAAAAGTAAAAAAGCACAGGATGTTTGCAGTTTCCTTGTTATTGTGGGGATTTCAAAAAATTTGCATGTGACTGAATCTGCAACTCCTGATCCGCATAAAACTGGGAGGTTACTGTAAACCGAAACACCCACGTCTCAATTTTTTAAAGTTTATACGGGAATGGGCATGATAAATGCGAAATGTAGATTGTCAAGACTGTCGTAACCCAGGGACCCCCTGTAATGGGGGTCAAATGGTGCAAGTTGGTGCAAGTGGTGCAACCATCCCGATCACTGGGAGATCACCAGTTTGGCCTTTAGTGAATTTAAAGCCACCCATGGCTGAAAGTCAGAGAAAGTTCAACTGGCCTTGCTCTGTCTCTCCCCATCACTCGAGATGTTGCTAGCCAGTGAGACCTTCAGTAAACTGATGCAACAGCATTGCTCTCCTCCAAATGTTTTGAGCTGTCAGTGCTATGTTTTAGTACCAGTTAGATAAGATGCGATGGAGCTTCGCATGAAATGTGTGATGGCCTTCACCCTCCCAGTCTTGACAGAACAGTGTAATTCACGGAGAACGAGCTGGCAGGTAGAAATGACAATGACTAAAATGTGTAGAAAATTGGGAAAATTGTTCAGGTTTACTACTTTCAGGTAGCAAAGGCAATTCACAATTTTTAATATTGCAATACTCACTGTTTGATTCATAGAAACCAAATGCATAATCAACATATTAATAACTGCCATCATCATAGTCCTCATCTTGATAGCTCCCACCTTTAAAGTAACCGCCCCGATAGCACTCACCCTCATAGTGTCCGTCTTGATAGCTCTCAACCTCATAGTGTCTGTCTCGATAGCTACCACCTTCATAGTCTCTCTCTTGATAACTGCCACCTTCAGAGTCTCCATCTCGATAGCTACCACCTTCATGGTCACCGTCTTGATAGCTACCACCTTCATAGTCTCCATCTCGATAGCTCCCACCTTCATAGTCTCCATCTCGATAGCTGCCACCTTCATAGTATCTGTCTCGATAGCTCCCACCTTCATGGTCTCCCTCTTGATAGCTCCCACCTTCATAGTAACCTTCTCGATAGCTCTCACCCTCATAGTAACCGTCTCGATAGCACTCACCCTCATAGTAACCGTCTCGATAGCACTCACCCTTATAGTGTCCGTCTTGATAGTTCTCACCTTCATAGTGTCCTTCTTGATAGCTCTCACCCTCATAGTCTCCATCTCGATAGCTACCACCTTCAGAGTCTCCATCTCGATAGCTACCACCTTCATAGTCTCTCTCTTGATAACTGCCACCTTCATAGTCTCCATCTCGATAGCTGCCACCTTCATAGTCACCATCTTGATAGTTGCCACCTTCATAGTAACCGTCTCGATAGCTACCACCTTCATAGTCTCCATCTCGATAGCTACCACCTTCATAGTAACCGTCTCGATAGCTACCACCTTCATAGTCACCATCTTGATAGCTACCACCTTCATAGTCTCTGTCTTGATAGCTACCACCTTCATAGTCACCATCTTGATAGCTACCACCTTCATTATTGCCATCATCATTGCAGCCATTAATGCTTCCATCTTCATCACAGCTGCCATCTTCATTGCTGTTATCATCATTACTGCCAACTTCATAGCATCCATCATTGTCAGTGCCCTCATGATCTGATGAATCCTCAGAAGAATCTGTAATGGCGTTTCTGCCTGTGGCACCTCTGTCTTCTTCTGAGCTGCTGTTCTCTTTCATAATCTTTAGCACTGTGATCCGATTCACATCCCAAATGCAGTTCTCCTCCAGTCCACTCTTCACCATGCCACACTTGGGTGGCACCCAGGCTGTGTCGTAGCCTTCCTCATGCCAGCTCTTCTGGAGGGGGTGCTGCTGCCTGTTGATCTTCTTAACCCTGCCCGCTCTCACACTCAGCTCCAGAACAGCTCGTTTCTGACCTGCTTTCAGACGTTTAGGATACGCACAAGCCTTCGGGTAGCTCCGGGTCACATAAACTCCGCGGCCTAACATTCCGTCGCTGGAAGGAATGAAACCATTGCGCTCGATCTTGTGCGCATTCTCCAGGGTGGTGCCGTGGTACATTATATATCTCCTCCGTCCTTTATGGTCTGAACGGCTCTTGAGACCTTTCTTAAAAGCTGATGGGCTCATTCTTAACTGAAGAAAACAAAAGAGAAAGGCAATATTATTTTAGTTTTAGTTGTTGACACCATTCCACTGTCCTCCCTCTCATTCACGCAAAGGTATTCTGTCTTAGTCTTTCCTGGGTCTTCTCAATCTGTACTCTACTCTCACTATAGATCACAATGTCATCTGCAGACATCATAGTCCACAGGACTCCTGTCTGTTCTTGTCTGTCTACCTGTCCATCACACAACAAACACAAAGGGCTCAGAGCTGATCCTTGGTGTAAACGAAACTCCACCTTTAAAGGCATCAGTTAGTCCTACCACAGACCTCACTGCTGTCATACTGCCGTCGTACAGATCCTGCACAGCTCTCACACACTTCTCTGGCACCCCTGACGTCCTCATACAGAACCAAGGAAGACATGCATGAAGACTCTTTTCAGTCTTAGCCCCCCAGTGGTGGAACGAACTTTTGTAATCAGAGTTCTTTGTCTCTTGGTTACTAACCAGTCCTCCCACGCATCTCTTATACATCTCTCAGCCTCTTACCCTCTTAACTGTTTCTACTTGCTTGTGTATGAACCTCTGACTTGTTTTTCTCTTTGTCATCTGAACCAACAGCCTTTCCATTCCTCATCCTCTTCATAGTTGTCCTCACTTCCTTCTTGCTAATCTTCTGCACTTCCTGTTCTCCGCATCCTCCAGCCTTCTCTCTCACTCCTTCTCCTCATCCATTAGTCCCTCAGAGTTCCTCATTTCCTTCTGATCCACACACTATCCCTGCCTGTAAAGACATTTCCATTCTTTTCTTTTAACCCCATAAACCTGCTGCACGTCTTCCCCAGCTTGGTCCCATGGCCTAACCAATCAATACAGATCCTTTTCTCCCTCCTCTGTGTCCAACCTCTCACACAACTCGCTATACGCCTTCACCACTTCTCTCTTTACCTTACGATTCATCTCCTTATACTCCTGTCAAAACACAAGCACAAAAAACTTCGCTTTCAAAATAAAAGGATTTAAGAAAGCCTGTGTTAACGTGCCATAAAAGAATTGTTGGCTTTTTTGACTTTTTTGTCACTTTTTTGAGCTGTGTAAAAAAAATAAGAAATGCCTCCATATGTGTTGTGAGTGCAGTAGTTTGTGTGTGTGTGTGTGTGTGTGGAGCAGCTTTTTTATGATCTGCATTCCAGCAGCTTCACTCCTGATTCAGTTTCTGATGGAATAAATGATGGAATCACACACACACACACACACACACACACACACACACACACACACACACACACACACACACACACATGAACACTGCTCTTAACATCACTGTTTTAATTGCTGCAGGTGTAAAATAATGTAAGAGTGTGGTTTAACATGTATAATAAATTGTATTTTTTGTTTGGAATTTTGAATCCAGCGTTGGTCAGTAGTGTATAAAATAACAGTGACCTGCACATTTACCATACACACACACACACACTCACAGTCACATTCACAGTCATTCAGTACCAGCTGTCTAACAGTGATGTTTGCAAAAGCTGTATCTTTAACTGGGAAAATCACTAGGAATACATGCTGTTTTCTTCTCTGAAAGCTCCCAAGATATGATAGACCGCAAGTTTTACTTCATTTTTATTTTACATAATCTTTCAATCTTTAAAATTATAATGGCAGTTTTTCACAGCTCATCTCAGCTCAGCTCAGATCGCAGCTTGTTTTGAAATCCCTTATCTTACTTTCAGTTTTTATTTCGAAACCTTACCTGCACTGAATCAGAAGCTCCACTGTCCCTGAGATGAATTCTGTTCACTTTATCAGCTTTACCGCTTCTTTTCAGTGTAAATTCAAGGATCGTCCAAAGCCCTGTTTCTCAAAGAGTTTCAGTTTCAGTTTTTCATATTTATGATACATCGTAATCGCTGATGATGGTTCCTCCCCCTCTCAGAGCGAACCTCAGACATGCTCTGGCTTTTTCTTTCATGCAGCCTTGCCAGTTTATTTTTTCCTCTGGTTTCCTGTAAGCAGTTCAGTGCTGCTGTTCACTTTATTATTAATGTTTATCGATGAATCGGTGACCTAAAAGGCATGTAGAACCTGTATGGGAAGTTTGTCATAAGTATTTATTTCAGCTCACTAACGTTAACACTATTATTTGCTACGGGTTATAAGTGAGAAAACAGAGGGTCTTTGATAACCAGGTGTAAAGAAGCCTGTAATCCAGTGGAGAAGATGAATATTCACAACATGACCATCCCAAACCACATGACCCAAGTCACCCAATGAAAAGTCTGTTTTAATATCCCACACCTCCAGCTGTTTCAAGACACCAAAGTCAGGAAATTTAAATTTCTGAACACCAACACTCAGAACAAATTATACTCCTATCTGAGTACACGTGCGGGCATCATGCCAGGCCCACGCTTAAAAATAAAGGTGCTAAAAACACACACTTTTGGTTCCCTTTAAATAGATGATTTTAAAGAAGTGCAGATGTAATGATTCTACTAAAACTTTAATGAAATGGATTTAGGAAGAACCCTTAAACTGGCACAGTACTTTTCATTATGTGAGGTTCAGAAAGATTATTTTATCAGAAACAGTCTAGAAAAATGTGTACCAGTTAAGGCTGATTCTGTGAAGGTGCACATAAAACATATATGCAACATTTTGTTGGACTTAATATGAGATAACATAAACCTTTATTAGTCCCACAGTGGGAAACTTGCTTTGTCACAGCAGAAAGTGGATAGAACAAAGGTAAGCAGTATAAAATGTATGCTATACAATCTAAAAAATATCAAATATGTGTATTGTAAAATATACGTGTATATGTAAACTATACATAAACTTAGATAATATATGTAAACTGATTAGTCTAAGCGTAGCACACAGGCTTCAAAGCTTTGGGATGTGAGACTACAGTCCTCAAAAGGAGCAGTATGAGGGTCTGTTACATTCACACTTCATTTCTTCAGAGAAATTACAAAAATAGAGAAGTGAAAACAGTAAAAGAACTACTTTTAGTTCCATAAAGAAACCTATTTAAAATAGATATGAGTGTGGAAAATGTTCACATATTGGAGAACGTGTGTGGATTTAACTGTCTTGTGCCAAGTTTAATGGGAGAAACTGGACACCCGTGGAGAATCGGTCCACAACCACCTGAACGACGTGTACCCTTTAAATTCTGGCAGGTCCATGACGAAGTCCACTGCCACATGAGACCACGGCCTTTGCAGAATCGGTAGGTGAATTCATTTCCTGACCAGCAGCTGACGGGGAACCTTGGTGATGGCACAGATGGAGCAGGAGCGCACCACCCGCTCCACGTCTTCTCTCACCTTTGGCCACCAGTATTTACAACTAATTATGTCATTGAGGTAGACAACCAGATATTTGTTTAGCATGTTACAAAAGACATCATTTATAAAGGACTGGAAGAATGATGGAGCATTTACTAAGGCATACGGCATTACCGTGTAAGAATAATGACCAGAGGTGGTACTAAATGCAGTCTTCCATACATCGCCTGCTCTAATGCGCACAACATTGTCCGCGCTACACAGGTTGAGTTTGATATAAATAGTCGCCCCGTGGAGCTGTTCTAATTGCAGAGGAAATAAGCAGAAGCGGGTGAGGATACTTCACCGTGATCACATCAAGCCCCAGGTAGTCATGGTCTGAGCCCGTCCTCTTTCTTTTCTATTAAGAAGAAGTTGGCCAACGTGGGAGACATGGACTTGCGGATGTACCCCTGTCGGAGGGCCTCTGTCATGTAGTCTTCCATTGCCTTGGTCTCTACCTCAGACAATGGCTAAACTCGTCACCGAGGCGGTGTGGTACCAGGCAGGAGGTCAGTCACACAGTCCCACACGCTGTGCGGAGGCTGACAGGTCGTCCTAGCGGCACTAAAGACTGCGGCATGGTCTTGATATTCTTTAGGTAAATTGACTGGGAGGTCTGCTATCGGACGTTCACTGGAGGTTGAACGTCGTTTGGCACATTGGTGCTCACGCGAGAATTTGGGCTGTAAGCCAATAGACGTGAGCCCGAGCACAACCTGAGGCTCCATGTTTTCCAAGAACTGTATTACTTCCTTATGCTTTTCTACTACGACAAACCTGAGCAGCTGCGTAAATTGCGTAACCACCCATCCACTAAACGGCTGTCTAGGGCTCAAATCGGGGCAGGCAGTTGCCAGCCGATCCAGAATGTAGGACAAAGACAGGAAAAGTATTGTTAGAACATTGAATGACAGCAGGTACACAAAATTGGTTTGAGGTTGGACTGACTTAAGAAACAGGACCTTTGAGGGCACTGAGAACAAGTTCATGTAATGGTTGCTGGCACAGCACTATAGACAGAGACATTCATGTCGGCATCTCTCCTTTTCTGCATGGACAGGTGTGATCCACCCAGCTGCCTCGGCTCTTCTTCTGAATCTTTCCTCACAGTTTCTGTGGTAGGAGCATCTAGGGGTTCTCTCCTGCCAGTATTATCAAGGGCGCACTGGCAGTGCAGGGGAATGTTTTCCCTTGCCTCTCTGATGTTGGTCAAGCCGGAATCGTGAGGGAGATCAGTCCGTCCAGGGAGAGCCCTTCGCCCCGCTTCGTCCAGCTCAGTCTGGAGCTCGCCGTTCAGTCCAATTATCACTTTTTTAGATCAAGTTGCACATGCGTTATTTGTCTTTATGGTTTTAATTGTTAGTTAAAAATGGTCAATTTTAGTTGTCCTCCATCATTCTCCCTGAGAAGTCAAGTTGCAGCGACTTTGTGTATTCTACAAGAGACGCACAAGACATAGTTAAAAAAACTGTAGAAGAAATATAGCGAAGTCTCAAGAAGTGCAAAAGGAAGCCTATGCCAGACGAGTTCAGAAAAAAACACTGTATACACTGTTGGAGATTGAACATGAGGAAACGTGGAAGGAAAGGAGGAAGCTACTTTAAAAATCGGTACAGCATTGACCACAATAAGCCTTACAGAACGTACCACCCTATAAATATCAGTCAACCAGTGAACAGCAGCACAAACCTGAAGATGCCCCCATGCCATCCTACAGCTAACCCCCATTATCAGCAACCCTCAGTATCAGATACCAGACCCTCTGTTAATCATGCCACACCAAAAACAGCTGATAAAAGTTATGCCACCCACCAAGAGGTAAATTCAGTACCAGCAACAGAGATCTAAATCCATAGGCATGTGGATATATGCTGTCTTCAATTGAATGTAATGCAATAGACAGAGAGCTTGTGGAAGTCAGAAAATGGATCAGTTAGCATTTGTCTTTTGTCTCTATTGTACCTTTTCTATTTCTCTGCGTAAAACCACATGTTCATTGTGTTGACTCTTGTCCTGTTGAGGCCCGTTGGCCTAGCCCAGGTTTTCAACTGAAATTCTAAACTAACTTATCATTTTTTTCTTTAAGTACAGAGGCTATGGGCTAGTATTGCTTTCGTCAACGAATTTATGGCTAAATATCTTCGTCAACGAACATTTATCACACGACTGTCATGGCCGGGGAGGCTAAACCCCCACGACCATGAACTGCCTCTTGGGAGTGACCAGGCAGGAGAACGAGAATC
>JBBPDC010061474.1:0-11000 GCA_037974485.1 Hemigrammopetersius urotaenia
GTTATCCATGCTGCTTTGTTTTGGTCGCCCACGTGCGTCTGATGAGTGGGCGCGATGCGTCGACTACTGGATTTGACATCGACGTTTTTTTAGAATCGAGTCGTCGACGTCATCGACGCGTCGCTGCAGGCCTATCTTTAACAAACACTTAAATAGCAGTGGCTTCTAACAGCCACTGACTAGGGCCCTCCCACTTCTAAAGGCGAAAGCCATTATTTAATGATATTTAAGCAATGCTTTTCAGACATGTATGTGTGCACGACTCTCGTTTCAGACACAGGGATGTGCTGCCATCACATAGAATACAATTGGTTATTTAATGTAAAAAAAAAACCAAATAAATTATCATGTCTCAGCCAGTGGCTGGTATAGGCCGCTATTGTTATAGTCTAGTAGTTGGGACTGTTATTTTGAAAAGATCAGTGTTTGTGTCTAGAACCACCGTTGTCAGCTGTTGGGTGTTTTTGTAGACCCGAGTCTTGTACTTCCAAGAGTTTTGTAATGAGTGTCGGTCAACCATCACATACCATCACAATCACTCACGAAGCCTCACTCTGCCTGTTCCTCATGTCTCTTCTTTGTTAAGTATAGTTTATGTTTTAGGTCCTAGTGCCTTTTTGTGTTTGTACTTTGGAGTCTGTGTTTTTGCAATAAAACCAAGCACCCCTGACATGATAAAAATACAAATATAAATATGAAAATACATAACCATACAAACAGATAAATAAACACAAATGAATAAATATAACCATTGTATCAATCAATCTATATTAATCATGCAAAATTATGTTTGACCAATTAGCAAAACTGGGTATTTAAAAACACATAAGTTTGTTCGGCTGAACGTGGATGACTGTCTGTTTCCTTGGTTGATGTGCTCACACACACACACACACACACACATACAAACAAACTCCTATATATACGAATGCAGCGGAGGAACACAGACATCAACTTTTATTAAAGTTCTCTGTAACATTAACAGTCAACATGACAATTAAACTAAACTAAACAAAGGCTGAAACCTTGAATATTCAGGTAAATTTAAGTGTAGAACTGAGAATGGAACAGTTTAAGCCACGGCAGGACAACTCCCTGCAGTGCTAGTGTTAGCCAGTTGCAGATGCAAAGCGCCGGTACTGTTACTGTACTTGCAGGTTGTGGGGTGTTCTATAACTTCTGACCAGTAGTGTATGTATATTATGTTGTGTGTGTGTGTCTGTGTGTGTGTGTGTGTGTGTGTGTATAATCATCTGATTTTCAAATCTGTTGCCAGATACCCAGTCTATCCATACCTCCTTCCTCCCCTACTCCTGAAACCTACTGCTTCTAGGTTAACCCTCTTCTCTAGACTAAATTCACCAGCAATGTCTAAAGAAATATTTGTGGAAACCACAGGCAATGAACCCAATTTTCCCCAGCAGGGAGTTTGATGCGTTGGCTTACAAACACATGGGTAAAAGGGGCAGAGGGGAGAAATGTAGGGTGAGAATAATAATCCAAAATAGGAATTAGCTGGAATAGGAATTATTTGCTTTATAGCATTAATGTATTGTTCTTTCTTATTCGCTGAAGCCCAGATTTGTTATCATAACCATTTACTTTATTTCAACGATCTTCCTGATATCAGGCAGCAAGCATCCAAGCACTTTTACTTGTTTTTTGCCCTTAGAAGCCAATTATTCAGCCCACAGGCCTCTTGCAAGATGTTATTTAATAGTGAAATTGTTATTGGCAGTGCCTGGAATGAGGCAGGAATGGCAGTATTAACTGCCACTGGATGGAAAAGCTTCTGCTAAAGCGAAGGAAAACATTCAACTTCCTGCCCAGCGCCATGTGAAGCAACATCCAAACCTGCTGTGAATTCCTTCCTCGTTTATGTGGTCTCTTCAGCACCCACTCCCCCCCACCCCAACAACTCTAGCTGCATGTGTTCCATTGGTCTTTTTTTGCATTTCCTTCTCTCCATTTTTCCTGCAAGCCGGTGGGTAATATTAGTATGGAAACTTTGCTGCTGTGAATCAGTCGTGGGAGTCGTGGGACTCACAATAAAGACATTCAAATATAGACTTACAAAAACTGAGCTTACTTGATTCATTTTCATGTGTACAAAATGTATTACAGAATTAAAATGTATTAACAGAATTATTAGCTCCAGTAATTTCAACAAAAGAGAAATGTTACATTGTGACATTATTATTTATTTTATTTGTGTGGAAATGATGTACACATGTAAATTAATACAGTGCAGTATATTCATACACTTCTTCAGCCTTTTCATTCAGACTTTCAGATGAGTCTTGGCTTATTTTTTAGCGCTTCCCAGTGTCACGTCCCATCACCGGCCGCTAGAGGCCGCTATTTGTGTGTGTGTGTGTGAGTGTGAGGTCATTAGGTACTGTTGCAGACCAGGTGCAGGGATCTGCAGGTAAGCAGGCACTGGGGCTGAATCCGAAATCGCATACTTCCCTACTATATAGTATGCAAAAACAGTATGTGAGGCGAGTAGTATGTCCGAATTCGTAGTATTCGATAAACAGTAGGTGAGAAGTACCCGGATGACCTACTGCTTCCAGCCGAATTCTGTAGTAGGCATTCGATGGACACTGCACTATTCCATAAGGCAGCGGGAGAGGCGGCGTCATATTCAAAAAATGGCGGAAAACAGAGCCGCGTCTCTTTTCAAGTGCAAGTACCTTAAGGAAAACATTAAATTACACGTTCATTGTGGTTAAATTACACTTGTGAGAAAATGCCCTCTGTAAAGGAAAAAAATAACGCGCTGTTGTGACAACGCATGACACGTGACAACATCAACACAGCGGATGTAGTACGTCCCAATTCCATTCATACTGCCCTCATTCATACTGTATAGAACGTACTGTTTTAACGGTAGAGCAGTACGTTCTAATTCAAATATAGTACCTACTCAAGTAGTATGCAATTTCAGATGCAGCCTGGGTATCTAATGACATGTCCACCTGTCACCAATGAGTGTTTGTTAATGTCTGCGTTGTGTGATTGGTTGTGTGTAAGCCTGGCTGAGCCAGAGATCCAGTGCCTGTAACAACACCAGTAACAACAGCAAGAGGCTGGAGGGAACGTGTTTAGGAGCTGAAAGTAGAAAGTAGTACTACTCTGCTCCTTTCTGTGTTCTGCTGTGTGCTTGTAAACATGAACCAGAGAGACTGTCCCGTTCAGGTGTGCGCAGCAGTTCTACTGAGGAACCAAACCTGGCGTGTTCTCAGACAGGACACGTGGAGAAGAACAACAGAGAGCTGGGAAATGCCGGTGTGACGAGTGGCACGGACACTGACCTCTTTGTATTCCCCCATCTCTCTCTCTCTGTCTGTTATCCATACAGGAGTGACATGGCGAGCATCAGTTGCACTCAAAGTGGGACTTTATACACAGGGCTCATTACAACACACTGTGTTTTGGGGAAACTATCTGGGATCAGGGTTAGCGTGTGACGTAGGAGTGTCGTGGGGTGAAGGTCCTCCGAGAGAAAGACACTTCGACGTATCCCTTTTGTGTTTAGTATTCGTGAGCCTGAACTTTGAGTTTGTAAATAAAGAGACCTGCTTGAGAAAAGTGTGCTGCTGTCCTTCCCCCTCAGCTGCCATGTCACCAGACTGAGTGAACCTTGAAAGAAGTATTAATTTTGTGAATGAATCCATTAGTTGAAACTGCTTAGTGAACCACACATTTGAAAGCTGTGTTTTTAAATGAATACAGGGCAATTTCCAATCCAGGGGGAAAAATGAGATGATGTGTTCTGCAAAGTGACTAATATAGCACACAATGTGAATGGCACAAATTATTCTCTGCATTTATCCCATCCACCCAAGTGAAGCAGGAGGCAGCCAGGAACGCAACACTCACAGGAGCAGTGTGTGGGGACGGTACCTTACAATGCTCTAACCACTAGGCCACCAGCTGCCATAGCCATGAGGGAATAATGAACTCCATTAAGCTTTGGAGCTATTATTAGTTATTTTGAATCGTAATCAATCATCTTTTGCAATTATGCAAGTCTTCAGCATTTCCTACAAAATCTAAAAAGACATGCAAGTCATGTAGGACCCGTGAACGTTTACATCACTGATGTCACATCTTGTTTTTCAAAAATCATGTTAAAACTATTTGTTCCCCTGCAGTGCTGGGTCCTCAAGGCCTCCGTCTAATCACGGTGACGGACGTGTCTCTTCTGGTTGAGTGGGAGCGTGTGAGAGGAGCTGAGTATTATTTGCTGTCCTACTACCCCAAGGGAGAAAAGAAAGGAATCCAGGAGGTGCAGGTGCCAAACACGGATAACTCTTATTTGATCACTGGTCTCAAGCCTGGAGTCACCTATATTGTGCAGGTATACGCTGTCATCAAGGGGATCAGCAGTGACTCGGATCGCATCATTGCTACCACAGGTAAAAACAGCTGATCTATCCATTCTCTGCACATTAATATGTTCTTAGGGAACTACCATTTCCACAAAATCTTTCCCAACACTGGCAAAAAAGTAATTCTCAACCCAACGAGAAATTGTAGTGTCTGTTTTTTGTGGAATATGTATATTTTGAAAGTTTAAAAGTATATACAGGTTTTGTACAAATGACAAAAGCATCACATGAAATTGTCATTGGCCATTTTATAAGAGACTCTTACAACATTGGTGCAATTTGAAGGCTGGCAATTACAAATGTGGCTCATCTGCCCATTGCTCATTAGCTTATAGCTACACAATTGATCAGACATATTTGTGGCCAGAGGTTAAATAGGTCAAATGTTTTCCTTTGACCTATTTAACCTCTGGCCACAAATGTGTCCCTTTGTGGATATAGATATTATTGAAAAGTTATTAGAATCCTCAGTCTGTTTTTCACCCATTTCTTGGAATTGACAGACTGTTTGTTGTCCATTTGCAGACTTGTCTGGTGTAGAAGGAATTCGTGTGTTGGGCCAGACGGAGGACTCTATCCAGGTGGACTGGAAGAACCCAGAAGCTGAGGTAGACTTTTTCAAACTGCGCCATGCTAGCACTGATGGCCAAGAGGAACAAGTGAATGTGGCCAGGAGCCAAGAGGCCACGACAGTGCACACCATTGTAGGTCAGTTACAGCTTTGATGAGGTGGCATAAGCTTTATAGATAGATAAAAACTTTATTAATCCCTCTGAAAGATTCCTCTGGGAGTTTCTAGAAGCAGCAGTACACCAGCATAAGTTGAACAGTTAGCAATGAAAGAAGGAAATGAATGAAAAGATGTCATTCCCCTTCTCCCCAATAAGTACACAAACTTCCATGCTGGAATTCTCTTCATTTTCAAAACACAAAAGGAAAGCACACAAAATGTTCTGAAACAGCACTCAAGCTTCAAACAAAAAAGAGAAGGGAAACCACACACCAGCATAGGATGATGGTGTACCGACAACTCATGTCAGTTCCTAAAGAACTTAAATACAAAACCCAAAACACCATAAACCAAACAGAAGACAAACACTTAACTAAACACAGCTATGACTGATGATAAACAAAAACTCATACCTCCCATAATAAAAGTCCAAAACAAATCCTAACTACAACAAGTGCAGCCTCTAGTGGCCGTTAATGGGATGTCACAGCTATCTAAACCAATGTAAAGAAATTAAACCAACATAAGATAATGAATAATTAGAAAAAGTATAATATATTTTTAAAAAGTATAAAAATAGCAGCAGTCACACAGAGACACAGAGTAATGTTAAACAAATAGTTGTGGGATGGATGACAACACAGAGTAATGATAAATAATTGTGAGATGACGGCACATAATAAGTAATTATTGCACAATAAGTAATTATAAGTAATTATTGCATGAAGTAGATATTGCATGAATTTCAGTCAACTTATATACTCATTATGAATTTATTATCCTATTCCGGTACTGACGATAGCATACATTTACGGCACTTGGCTGACGCTCTTATCCAGAGTGACGTACATCAGTGCTTAAGAAGTCCACAACTGTTTCTTACCTGAAAACAGCTTAAATCCATGTCTACTGTTTAACCGAGATACTGCACAGTCGGAGCATCTATACAACAACTGTCAAATAATAATTAGCCAACACCTAACCCAACAATACATAAGCCATAGAGAACAACAACATATGCCATAGAGAAGCCAAGAAATAAAGAAATAAGTAAGCAGTAGGATAGGGACATAGTTAGTCGCCGAAGGGCTCCTTGAAGAGCTGGTCATGCCTACTGGGCTTATGCCTACTGGGTAACAATAATATTAGGAAAAAAATATACTTTGTTTGCTGCTAAAGGATGTCATGTTTGCCCTCCTGTCTCTGTACATAATGCATTCATAAAATTAAACAAAACTTCAATGACAAGCTGCTCCGCATTTTAGCTTCTCTATGAAACCTGGTTTGTATTTCAGACATGTTTTTACAGCCATGCCACTGAGATTTCTGATGACCTTATTTGCATTCTTCTTTTTTTTCCTGTTTCAATTATTTACCAAGTAGACCGCTGGATCTAAACCTGACTAACTGAGAATAAAGCTTTAATAAAATTGAATTCAAAGTATTTTGAGTTTTGAAGTAATTAATACATCAAATGAAAACATCCTTCTGGTGTCTAGAATATAGTTTTTATTAATTATTACTGAACAGAATAACAGCAACCATTCATATCCATTTTAGGGCAGTTGGTAGCCTAGTGGTTAGGGCATTCGCCCTGTGATCAGAAAGTCCGGGTTCGATTCCCAAGACTGCTAGGCACCTCTGAGGTACCCTGAGCAAGGTACCGTCCCACGCACTGCTCCCTGGGCGCTGTGTTCGTAGCTGCCCCCTGCTTCACTTGGTGAATTGGTTAAATGCAGAGACTGAATTTCATGCTGTTCACACTATGTGCTGTGGTGTGTTCACGTATGACAGAATGATCACTTTCACTTCATATGACCGGTGGTCCCAAACTTTTAAGTGGTTTGGTAATACATTTTCCATGACCTCTGCTTTATTAAATCAGTAGTCACCTTGATACCAGTGCAAGCTACAGTAAGTGACTGCCACTGAAAACAAAAGAATTATCAGCGAGCCACTAAAAGGATTGTTGATGGCTGATACAGCCTTTTGAACATATTCTGCATCCCAAATGTGCTTCAAAAACTTTGTAGGCCCCTGAGCTTCAGGGCATGCCATAAATAAAAATGCAGGGGACACTCTGTCTTTTGTGTATAAATATACAAACAATTTTTTCTCCCCCTGTAGGTCTAAACCCCGGAACAGAGTACCAGATATCAGTGCAGGCTATCAAAGGAAGTACTGAGGGCAAGCCTTCCCAAGCCACAGGAGTCACAGGTTAGTTGTTTGCATGGTTTTAATTATTATGATGCCGTTGCAACCCTCTTCCTCAACCTTCTCCTATGCTCAAGGATCATGAAGTCAACGATTACATTACTTTAAATTGCATCAATTTAACATGAGATTTTTTTTACTGCCTGGATTCTAGTGACATATATTGGGCTTTAATTAGTGTGTTCTCACATAAAACCGGACTCTGTGTTCAGTGAGTATTCAGCTTTTACAAGGTAGAGTTACTATGCTACTATTTTTCTTGTCACAATAAATCAAATGAAATTGACTAAAAAAAATCCTGCCCCCTCTTTTTTATTTTACCCAAGGCTATTCAAATATGTGCAGCTCCTCATGTGCAGTCATACAAATCCAAGAGCAACAAATTCCTGAGGAACCCTGAAGGGATGAAGTTCTGACCTGTAGCGGTCAGAGCTGTAGTCATATATAGGTGCTCATTTTACCACTGACTTTTCCACAACAATGAAACCCCTGCATGCCAGCAACTCCTTAAAGACACAATTTTTAAACTGGTTCCTTGTAGGGCTGGGCGATTTGGCCTAAAATCTAAATCTCGATTAATTGAACATTTTAACTCGATTACGATTAATGAACGATTATTTTATTTATTTATTTGCCCTCATCTACTATCTATATTTTTAAAGGGAAAGTAATCAAAATAATCCACCTGGAAAAATGTGATCAATTATAGGTTCTGAATGTCGATTTTGATTACTTTTCTATTAATTGCCCAGCCCTAATTCCTTGCCAACCATTTCTGGTAATATGAAGACTGTACTGCTGAATCAAATGGCAATCAGAGTAGTTCCTGACTGAGGAGGTTCAGTTTGGGTGAATATTTATTTTAGACCAGCCCCAAATAGAAACAATCCCCCGATGGAATGTATTCATTGCCAATTAGGCCCTTTCTGGCATTAACGAGAATAACCATGTAGCAAAAGTCAGTTAGCATACATATTCAGGACAGAAATCAAAGTATCTCAAAGATATATTATTAGTATTTATAGCTCATAGTTTAGCTCAGTCTCAGCACTGTAGTTATGGAGCAGTCATGCTCACCAAACCGTCAGACCCATTTCCTTAGAATTATGTTCACAGGAGCGGGAGCTCTGAGATGACTTTATTCAGGCCACAGCCCTGCTTACTGAAGGGGTCCAATATATCAAACCCAAGGTAGCACTGTTTCACCGTTTCACCATCTGGTCTATTGAGTTATGGCAGAAAAATTAAATATGACATTGTCTGGCCCTCGGCTCAAGGGGCATTATGTTCTTTTCTGAGCATTCATGTGTGTTTAGAAAAGAGCCTTAACTGTTGCTGTCCTCTTCAAAGGTTGTTGCTTTAAATATTTTGCTCCTTATATTGATTATTCTTTTGTTCTCCTACCCACAAGGTGAACATAAATAGTTTTCATTCAGAAGTGAACATATTTGTCCTTTTTTTTGGTCCCTGTTTGTTTACTAATCTGTGACCTTCACACATGCTTTAAAGAGTTCATCAAGAATGATTTTGTTGGCTTTAGTTAAAAAAAAACATGTCATTTAGAATCTATGTGCACTTACATATGGATCTTTAATTTTCTTTGTTTTTCTAAAATGTGAAATATTTTGGATTCATAAGTAATAAATGACATGTGACTTGTATAGGTGCTGTACACCTAACACTTAACACTATGTATTACATTCTTGAGTGCCAGATGTTTTTGTAGAATAGGTCTCAAGTAAAACACAACCACAGTGTTGCCCACAAGTTGCTCTCCACTGCCATTTTGGTTGAGCACTCGCATTGTGTAACATTTTCTCCATCAAATCAAATTTACATCATGCTTCATTTTCCAGTGCAAGCACTAATTCTTAGACGTTTGATTTTTATATGCGCTGTATAGAGCTGGCCGATATGGCCTTTTTTCACAATAAATCCGATTTTCGATTTTAATCGATTTTGCCCTCCCCTCCTCAAAATCAAACTACAGATGACAAATAAATGGTTCAAAACAAGTTTTAACTTTATTTATTTTTTACTTTGGGGTTAAAGTTCAATCTGACACGTACTTTGGGTCTAAAACTTTTAGCATGTTGATGAATCCTGGCTTTTCCACAGTATAGGGCTTTTTTTAGGAGCTATAAACTCTGTAAAATGTGATATAAATACACATTTTTGAAACGATGTTTCTCGTTTACTTAATCTTTATTTTTTGTATATATTTTCATATATTTTAGAACATGCTCTGCAGTGGGTTTCCAGGCTTGAGAACAGTTTCAAACGTCTTTGACTAAATTTGGGCACAGATATAGATTATTACTAGATGGACCACAGACAATAAAATGTCTTATTGTATTTTCATCAGAAAACCACGTCTACCTGTATTTGCATGCCGCTTTGGCCATGCGCTGCCATATCGTGTGAATTGGGATCAGTGAATGCGGCGTCTCCCTGTATGTTTATGCGTTTAAGAGCCAAAAGAGCCGAATCTTAGTGATCTGATTCAAATGATCTGACTCATTAAAAAGAGCCCGAAATTCCCAAATCTAATCGTGCGACATTGTAGCATGAGTTGTGTCAGAGAGTGGCTGCACTGCTTAAGCTTCTTTGGCCTGTGGCCGATGGCACAAAACCAAACCACACTAATTTACACACACTAATACGCACTCATGCACACACATACAGTACATACACAGTACCGGTGTTCCGCACGGAGTCTGAAATGGCACCGCTAGCTAACATGGCTAATGCTAGCATTGCAGAGAGTGGCTACGCTGCTTAAGCTGTCACACACAGGACTAGTTTGATCTGTGTCCAATGGCATAAAATTGAACCAATTCCATATTACAGATGTAGTGAGACCTTTCTTGGGCACAAACACTGCTACAGTGTTTGGGTGCGCCGCGCTAATTTACCCATGTAGAACGGTGCGTCGCATTAGTTACGCTTTTGGCGCTTGCGTCTAAAATAAGTAATAAAATCGATTTTCATGAAAACAAATCGTCCTGAACTGTAAATTCGAATTAAAATAAAATAATACAATCGATAAAATCGCCACACTAGCACTGTATTATAGTTTGTGTGTAAACCTGATGGATTTTGTTTTCTTTTGTTGAGTCCCTTAAATGCTATGTAAAGACATTTTAAATTGAGCAGCATCTCATACAATGATTTTTCCAAATTATCAAATCTGATTTTTATTATGTAAAGGGCACAAATAAAGGCTTTTTAAAATAGTGTTTGCACCATATAAATGCAAAATACAATATTCACTGCCTAGTCCATATGGTTCAAATAGCACAAAATAAAGAAATCCAAAATGAGCCGTTTTTGTTGCTTCACAAAATCTAATGCATCCCCATCTATTTAACATACTCATTCACAAGGATTGTCTCAAGCCAGATGTTTGTTGAATGAACCTCAATAAGTAGAAACTGTATGGAATCACCTTTTTTATGTTATGCCACCATATGATAATAATAATAATACATTTTATTGATGGACGCCTTTCTAGCACCCAAGGACACCGCATGTTATAAAAACGTATAAAAAGTGTGGACAAAGTGAAATCGGTTCACTAAGTGTCAGGTTGCCGGGGGAGGAATCCCCAGGAACCTGAACTGCCTCTTTGGATTAAACAGGCTGGAAGACTGGAAGTC
>JBBPDC010061496.1:0-11000 GCA_037974485.1 Hemigrammopetersius urotaenia
AGAGAAAGTGAGAGAGAGAGAGAGAGAGAGAGAGAGAAAGTTAGGGAGAAAAACATAAATAAAAGAGAGGAAGATGAGGAAAGAGCAAGACAGGTGTGTAGGCAGAGAGAATGACAGGGTGAGAGACAGAGGTGAGTGAGAGAGAGGTACAGCACGTTTACTGTTAATGACAAAAACTTGCTAATTAAAGACTGACATTTTAGTTGCTTGTTATATATTCTAACAGTATGAAAGTGTGGATCTGCAGCAGCCGCAGCCAGTGATTCCAGTGTGTCTGAACCAGACAGGTTTAATTCCAATTAAGAGTTTTATAAAAAATATAAAGAGTTTTATATCAAAATGTGTTTGACACTTACTGCGAGTCACCAGACGTATGTACACAATAGAAAGAGAGAGTATCACGATACATTCACACGGCAGTAAAATAGTTGTATCAGGGTGTATCATAACACACATCAAAAGAAAATTAAAACACTTCAGATCATAAAAGGAGCTGAACAAATTATCAAGGACGTCAATCCAATTGGATCACAAGTAAATATTACACGCTATAAGGTCATTTGAAAACAGCAGCCAAACACTCAGAGTGAAATCATATATCCATATATCTCTAAATCATATCAATCAGTGAGGCATGTTCAATTTTTAAACAAAAAAAATGTTGAGGTTGGGTCTAAATCTACATGGATTAACAATTTAGAGAAATATAACATTCATTTGAGTTACAGCTGCAGTGAAAGGAATAAAATGCTGATATTCTATTAATTACATCCATTAATCAAGAGAGAGAAGGGGAGATGGAGGTTAAGACAGAACATTAGAGAAAAAGATGTTAGCGAAAGAGACTTTGAAAGCGAAAAAGCAATAGAGGGAGAGAGAGGTGGCGGGAGAGAGGGAGAGATGGAGGAGGGAGGAGAGTGGAGGGAGGGAGAGAGGGAGACAGAAAGGGACAGATGGATGAGAGGGGTCTGTCCTAGGTTTAGAACAGAAAAATTCAAATTTCAGATTCATACAGGATCTTCACTGTGACTCTAGCTTCAAAAACATCGAATCTCCCACAGACACAGTGTTCCACACACACTCTCTCTGTAGTGTGACAGCTTAATCAGGTACACTCACAGCAAAACTCCCACCAGAACAGCTTGAAAATGTAGCTCTTTTAACGCAGGGCTGTGTGTGAGAATGCTCAGAGAATACATAAACACCTGTGTCCTCTCATCTTCAACACACACATTTCATTCAGTTTCATTCATTCATTCATCCTCTTTGTTATTCTCTCCTTCTTCTCTCCGTGAACATTGTGAACATCTTCAAACATGCCAATCTAACTCTGATTTAACTGCGGCTCTCTGCATCCTCACATACTCTCAGAGTCTCTGCCTTTTCAACTGGCATCACTGTTCAAATACGTTCCTTATCTTTTAATACAGTGTTCAAATACCACAACACAGCCTTTCCCAGGTATGGTTTTTTGTAATTATGATCTGAGAAGATCTCAGAAAATACTTCTACATTAGCATGAACCGAAAGAAAGAAAGGCAAGAGACTGCAGAAAGGGCTCTATGAACAGAATCCTGATCCTTCAGCTCCATATCATTAGTTTGGTTGTGTTAGCAACCACACTACTGTTGTTTTTAAGTTTCATTTGTATTATTATTCTTTTTATTGCTGGAATTGGGTGCCCCTTCTCCTCCAAATAGGTTTTGAAATATTGACATTGTTCCAATGTCAAAACATCCGTTAATATGTGGTTATAGTGTGTATATTAAAATTTTTGATTTGGTGATCCATGTCCAAGTACTGTTCATTTAAAAAAAAAAACTATTCAGTCCTGTAATGGGGAGATGGTCAAGTCGCCTCAAAAAGGTATGTTGAAGAGAGAGCCTGTGATGTCACATATAAGGCAGCCAGAAATTTAACTATTCAGATGTTCACAAATCATAACCCATGTCTAAAATTGTGTTGGTGTGTTATTTCTTTATGTTATCTTAACGTCCCTTTCAGATTCAAGTGAATAGGTTTCTCCTCACTCAAAGACACAAGAGCCTGGTATCTCTGACTCCACACAGAGAGTAAATACCTGAAAAAATCTCAGATTTAGGTAATTTCACATAGTGTGACAAAATGTATTGGATCAGAGAGCTGCAGGAGTCTTCTCGCTGCACAACAAACAAAGGGTTATGTTGTGTGGGAAATGCCTGGACCCCAGTCTGAAACTGAGCTTATGAGAAGTTAAGGCGGTGATCATTTATTGATTTTAGAAGTTAGCATTGTTGAAAAAAGGAGTGGTTTATCACTTCTCTAAATGATACTTTCACCAGATTTACACATTTCTCTCTTTTCCCCAGTTGCAGTGGATCAGCCAAGACATGACTGATGTGAGACGTTTGCTTCTTCAGGTTTACACAGGAGCTCCATGGCTAACGAGTAAATAAGCTTATGTTCACAACCAAACAGTACTCTGTGAGCTGCATGCTTAAATAACACACTCTTTTCTCAAACTGTGTTCAGCGGGAAAAAATCTCATTTGCCACTTCAGGCAGCCATTTCAGACATGACCAGCGCTGCTATTCACAAAGCAGTTAAAAGAAGGGCTGGTGTTCAATCAGATATCTCTGCAATCCTTTAAGGACAACAGATTCAACAGGAAGTTAGAAGGAGGATTGTGAAAAAAGACCTTACAGTCTAATACCCTGACTCCCCCACTGTTCAGCCACGCTCTGAAGTGTTAGGGATGTATTTACAGAGAGACTGTGGGTGACTTGAATTTTAGTTGCTTAATAGCTATTGTTATAAACTAAAGAAGTGGAAGTTGGAGTATGTCTTCAGTGTTTTTTTAAGATTTTTAAATATTTATTATTGTTAAGCTATTAATTGAAGCTCTGTAGGATCAGACTTCAATTGTTTAGTGTCAAAACAAATTGTGATTATTAGATGATTAATAATTAAAGTTGGGATGATCAGTTATTACGTCAGTAAGTCGGTGATTTAAACTATACTTGGCAAACCTTTAAGCAAGTGAGCAAGATAGTTAGAGAGTATGTGTGTGAGAGGGAGTCACAGAGAGAGAAAGAGAGAGAGAGAGAGGCAGATAGAGAGAATTATTAGAGAGAGAGACAGAATGAAAGCAAGACAGAGTGAGTGAGAGAGGGAGAGAGAGAGAGGGGTATGCGGGCGGGGGGACTGAGAGAGAGCATGACCCGTTCTGACTTCTCTCTTGATCTCTGTGTTTATGTGAAATTTGAAACGCTTCAGGAATCCCGTTAAGCAGAAAAAGTGAGGGATAGAAAAGGAGGGCTGAGGGTGAGTGACCCTGTTTCACCTTTTCCATCCTCCTCCCCTCTCTTCCTCTCTCTCATTCTCTGTTGACCACTGCTCGCTCACATCTTTCTTATACTCATTTCATCTACATATTTATTCTGGAGCCTTTCTCAATCAATCCATCTACATCACTTTCCCTCACCTGTTTTTCTGTGTTGCTCTTTGTCTGTGTTGAACTTCTCTTGAGATTCAAAACGACTTTATTGGCATAACTATCACGAACAGTGCTGCCGAAGCGTGGCAAACAGCTTTAAGAACTGCATTCATAGCAAAATGTGTTCACAAAGCTTAAAAGAAAAAGGCAACAGAGCTGATGCTACTACTACTACTATTTTTATACACTTATTATAAGACTACTACTACTATCACTCTACTACCAGTATTATGCAACTACTACTATCCTACCGCTACTACTATTACTCTATTACTCTATTATTACAGCTATCATACTACCGTACTACTATCCTACTACAACTACTCTTACTATACTACTACAACTACTAGTCTATTGCTATTATTATATTACTATCACTATACTACTACTACTATCCTAAGACGACTACTGCGATCATACCACTACTACTGTTACTATACTATTACTAATACTACTAATACTACACTACTACTTCTATAACTGCTACTACTATTATTCTATTACTATTACATTTACATTTACTGCATTTATCAGAGGCTTCTATCCAAAGCGACTTTCATTCCCCAACTACAGTCTCCCTGGAGCAACTTGGGGTTAAGGGTCTTGCTCAGGGACCCAGTGGTGATATGCTTGATCTGGAGGCAAGTATCCTACCCACTGAGCTACCTCCACCCCTATTACAATACTACTATCACAATACTACTAATATTATAATAGTACTACTACTGCGATCATACCACTACTACTGTTACTATGCCACTACTACTACTACTAATAACAACAACAATTATTATTATCAATAAGAATACTTAATCTTAAAATGTATGGATTTATGGATTTGATTTTTGCTTAATTTGTCATGGACACGACACTGTTGTCTCTGACTCATAGTGAAAAGAGTGACTGAAAAATGACTGGATCTGTTACTACAACTTTTTAACTCGTTTGTCCTTCTTCCAGTCTGGTAGTAACATCTTCAAAAGCAGATCCATCTGGTGTATCAGAGCTGCGTGTGAAAACTCGAATGCTAAAATCTCACGTCTCCCTTTATTTATCAAAAATGAAAAGCTGTTGTCATCTTTGAGGAATATCTTTGCCTGTGAGGAAGAATATCTTTTTGCACTTGAAAACACTTTTTTTTCCATAGTGTGAACATCCTGTGAAAATTCCCCCCCAAAATGGGTCGTTTCGATTTTATATATTTTTATACTGAATTGAAATTATGCACATTGATTGTCCATTGATTGTTTAAAAATTTTAGAATAGATACAAACACTAAGATACTTTAACATGAGAATAAAACAATGCCACTTGTACAATGTGCGAAAGAAGTAAAGCATGCTGAGATGTTGAATTCCCTCACTTGGTGTTGACCAGGAATGCACTCCTACCAGCAGTTTTCACTTGAAAGCTGTATGAGTTTTATTCATTTATTTTTTTATTCATAGTATTTATATGCTCGCTTTTTATTCTGACTTGATACAATATTTCATATTGTTATTTTCGTTGTGCCTCTGTGTATAGGTGCAATTGTAGCATAGGCAATTTCCTCCAGGATTAGTACATTTTTCTGATTCTGATTCAGATTTTTGGTGGGCCAAGGTTTAAGTGTAAAGATTTTTTTGCACATCTTGTTTGGCTGGTAGAAAGCACCCCTTTCCATTCACAGGCAGTGTGTAGTAGGTGAGTTAATAGAATGTTCTGAAATCAAATGGAATGTTTTATAGTTAACATGCCACATCAAACTCTTATTTTAAATAGGCATGAAAATTCAATCATTCAGTAATATTTCTTCTTTGAGTTTAGCAACCAATTTGCCTTGGTGGCTCTGTTTGCTAAGCGGTACCCTTCTCTCTAACAAACCCCTCTCCGTGGTTATCTCTGCTCCCGTCACCTTATCTCTTGCTCTCTCTTTCTGTGTATGTCTCACTGTTTCTCTTGGTGAGCTGTAATCCGTGTGAATGGCTGCTTTTGTCCACAGAAACACAAATAGGATTTAAAAGCCATTGGCCAAGTAGTGATATAAATGTATGCTATTCTATTGCTGTACAAACACATACATACAAACACACACACACACACACACACACACATCAAATGAGTTGCAAAATGTTACAGGGTGGTGATTAAATTAGAACACCATAGGCTCTTATTGTAGCTCGTTGCTTTCTCTCTCTCTCTCTCTCTCTCTCTCTCTCTCTCCCCTGTTCACTAGCATCTTTCCACTACATCTGTTCATCTTGTTCACTGCATTCCCTAAACAAACCATCAGTAATCTCTTCACCATGCCCACAGTCTCATTTCACTCCACTTTAACACTCATACTCTCTCTCTCTCTCTCTCTCTCTCTCTCTCTCTCTCTCTCTCTCTCTCTCTCTCTCAGAGTTCAGGCTTCATTAGAGTCATCAAAGAAAATAAAGTGAGACTGAAAAATTGCTTGGACTTCAAAGCATGAGCTCCTCACACTTTTTGGTAATTAAAGGCACTTTCGGGTTTGTAGAGGATGTATATATGTGTGTGTGTGTGTGTGTGTATGTATTTGATTCACCAGGTGTATTTTCATTAGCATTAAATACTGATTACCAAGGGTTACATCATGGGTTATGGGTTACATTTCAAAAGAAAGGGAAAAATGAAAGGATCCTTTGTGACTGGTTAAGCACTTTCACACACCTAAAATATGTCAACAAGTGAGTGAGACTAACTTAATAATTATCTTAAACAAGTAGTACAGATCCCTAGTCACATGGTGTGTGACTGATCTGTCTACTGGGTGTACAGATGCTGATAATTGAATGAAACTGAATGAAACTAATACATCTGGACTAAATTGAACTGAGCAGAACTAAACTGAATGCAACTGGACAGAAAGGAACTTCAAATTGCATGGAACCGTACAGAACTGAATTAAAGAGAACTTAACAGAATGAAACTGAATGGAATAAAAAACTGATCTGTACTGAGATCTGTACTGATCTGAATCAAACTAAAGTGAACAGCAAGAAACATAAATGAGCTGAATGGAACTGAGCTGAACTGAAATTAATTGAACAAATTTAATGGAAATGAACTGAATAGAAGGAAACAGATCTTCATTTATCATGCATTTTCTGTAACTGTTCAATCCTTACTGGGGTAGCAAGTACTTGGAGCCAATACTGAGGTCTGTGGGCATGAAGCAGGGTCTCACCCCCGGCAGAGCACCATCCCACCGCAGGGTATACACACACATCATTTGCTCATACACTCACACCTATGGTCAATTTAGAATCCCCAGTTCACCTGAGGTGCATGTCTTTGGACTGTGGGAGAAACCAGAGATCCCGGAAAAAAACCCACACCACCATGAGGAGAACATATGAATAGACTACATTGGATTCAGCTCATCTCAAATGAAATGAAAAGATCTTACCACGTCCTTGTGGCTGAGCACCTCCAGTATCTTGTTGAGGAGTTCCACACTGTTCCGCCTTTCATCCTGAACCCCGTCCCCAACATCAGCTAACGCTCCACTCAGCTCCTTAAGCATCATGGGCAACAGGATATCTCGGCAGTCTGAAAACAACATCACATTTCTCAGCAAGCATCAACTTAACAACAAAAAAATCCACTCAGAGTTAAAAACTGCTGCAGTGCAAATAAACATTATACATGGTTCAGTTGTGTGATCAGAGGTATCCCATTCATTTCTAGGGATGCATACACAGTTTAAGTTCTGCCCTTTGATTTGTTCTTGTTAAGTTCTATTGTGTTGTTTTTGTTCTATTTTAAACTGTTTCTGTAATTTCACTAGATCAATGACTAACTTCTGTCAATCCACCCACGCTTTCATGCATCTATATACAGTCATTCTTTTTGCTGCCTCTCCTGAACTATATTCTAGCTGCACTCCTTCTCTACTGGAGTTTGCATTTGTGAGTGTATTTATTTCTTTTTGAGGAAAAAAGTCTGCACAGTGATTTGAAATTGGAAAATCTGTAGAAGTGGGGCCATAGTACTGGTCCTCACAAGGAAATGTACTGTTTTCACCCCAAAAATCAGCCTTTCAGTTACTGAAATTAAGGTTAGGATTAGATATAGGTGTAGGTGTAGTACCACAGAGAAACAGTGTAATGTCCTCACAAATATTCTATGTGTGTGTGTGTATGTGTGTGTGTGTATGTGCGTGATTGAAGGTGTATACTGACCCTTGTTGTCTCATTAGAAACTAAAGGTGCATTGTTAGTAATGAGCATCTAACGAGCCAGAAGCTAAACGAGTTTTTAATGTGCTGACTCCACCTGGCAAGGGGGTAAGGAGGTGAGACAGATGCATATGTCCTCAGGTGTGTGTGTGGGGGTGTGTGTGTGTGTGCCAAGAGAGAAACGGTTACACAAGCATAGACATTGCATACGCAGACACACACACACACACACACACACACACACACACACACACACACACACACACACACACACACACACACACACACAGGATTTGTCTAAACAATAGATAATATTCAGTTGTACTTCATGTACATACGCACATTCAGAACAATATATGGAATAGCTTTCCTTTTATTTAAGAAATAAATAATGAAGTTGTATCTGCTACCTTTATGTCATTTTTTCTGACAGAATGATCATGATCATATCTTCTTCATTGTAAAGTATTTAAGAAGACATATTAATGAGTCGTTATCAATGAAGGCATTATTAATGACAGAATACCACATTAAGTGAAGTGAAAATGAACATTCTGTTATAAGTGAACACACCACAGCACACAAATGTGAACAGCATGAAATTCTTCCTCTGCATTTAACCCATTCACCAAGTGAAGCAGCGGGCAGTGCCCGGGGAGCAGTGTGTGGGAACGCAGACATGCTTAGCAGTCTTGGGGATTGAACCCGACGTCCTGCCCCAACAAATACACAAATACCACACAATTTCTGTTACTGTTTTAATGCTTCTAGAATTTTAGATACATTTAGACATGTTTAAAGAGGAGTCGTATCAATCCTTATTTATTTAATAACGTTCTACTGTTCAACTCATTTAAACAAAGTCTCTGCAGTCAGAAAAGCAAAAAGTTTTGACCTTTCCAACTAGATTCAAGTCTGAAATCTACCTTGTTACTATGGGAAAAAATTGTAAATGCATGCAGTTTGACCATACAAATCAGATTTGGTCTAAACACTTTGGATTGGTCGACTTTGGTTGAAACAAGTTGGATTCGATCAACTCTGAAATGCACCCTTTAAGAATGGCAACAGGTCTTCTCATGATTTACTGTCCTTAATTACACACCAGTCACTTTCTCGTCTTATGTCTGGTAATAAATCATAAAGTTGAAGTGCTGGAGCTGTCTCTTGGCAGCTGTTTAGCAACATGGCACGATGCTCTCCTCTGCCTAGGAAGATTACATTAAAGGACGAGAATGGAAACTCACATCAAGTGTCTTTAAAATACACATAAAGTGCAATAAAAGTAATTGCCCTTTACAACACCACTCATCTTTTTAAGTACTAATTGAAGGGCTCAGTTTAATTTCCACATATAAAGCAACGTGCAAGCCACAACAAACTACAAACACTACCAGGCAGAACCTGCTCAACCCGTTATTGTTATTTCTTTAGCAGCTATACAGCATTGTATACAGTTAAGAAAACCTTTAAGTCTTCGCGCAGTAAAATACAGTTCCACCAAACAAATCAATAAGGAACAAGTGAGGGGGGCAGTAAATTCAATGCAACCACATTGGGTCTCTATGATTTACTACGTAAAAGATTACAGCAAGACACCAAAATCATTAGGTAAACTGTTCCACTACCTATTCTGTCCAATAAAAGATTATAGATCTAGCTTTTGAGAAGCATTTTTCCCTTATAGTGTATAAATGTCATGTGATTAGTTCTCTCTAGTATAAGAGTTTTCGGAAGTCCCTTGCACATATACTATATATATATATACACTGCACACCTTGTAGCTTTATGAGGGAAGAAGCACACTTCAGTGATCCTAAGGTTCTTTGTCTTTTTTTCCTTTTATTTTATGACGACAATATGATCATGTTTGTGCTGTAAATCATTTGGTCATGTTCTAGCACAGCACTTTTGAGCACACCATTGCACCTAAGCGAGAGTTTAGCTCTTCAGCCATAACAATGGAACAACTAAACAAACTGGAGTTAGCCAGAAATGAACAAAATTCAGCAAACAAACTGGGGCATTAAATGTTATGCAGAAAGACTGAACAAGAGCAGATTCAGGTTCATTTTGATCATATTGAAAAAGATGAGCAAAACCTGATAAAGCAACTGTTCTTTGGTTCAATTAGCAATGCAAAACGCTTTTGCTTTTTTGGGGCAATATTAAAGCATATTCGATTCAATGTTTCTTTAAGTAAAGTCGCACCATATACTTATTTTTTTATTTTCCTTACTGCTTTACTATTTCTTTTATGTTGCTTTACTATATATTTCTATTATGCCATACCCACATTTTTGTTCCCTTGTTTTTGATGTGAACACTCAAACCTCTTAGGTGTTTCAACCACTTTTCGACTAAGACCTTTTTAACAGTAGTTATAGAAAAAGCAAGAAAATTGCTGTTTAGGCATAACTGATGGAACAGACCTTATGAATTTGAATACGAGAATACACACATAATGCTAGTAAAATCTTTGCAGGAATGTTTTCTTACTTGCAGTGGTGAGAAAATTCACGTTTCAGAAAGTAAAGTGTGCCCAAGGTTTTGACCTTTAGTCAAAACCTAACACAAACCTTTTCTTTTGCTTGGTTACACAAATCTTTTCAGTTGTTGCTCTTTTAAAAGGCTGTCATGGTTGAAGTAAAGGTAGGGCGAACGCAAGTGACATTTACTGCACTCCTGAAGCCATGCTGGGTTAATTACTTTCCTCAAGGACACAAAGGCACAGCTTAGGGAGGAACAGCAGAGGACCATGTCCACACCTCTTAGTGTCCTGCCAAGAAGTTGAACTAGAAGCCTTTCTGATCCTGGTATGGAGCCATTTACCACTTGCCACCACATCTGTTCGGTATAACAGCGGTGGTGCGCTCCCTGTCCACGGCTGCCCTGCCCCATGATTACTCACACTGTCAGCAACAGCACAGGAAGCTGCCATGGCTGTAAACTGTAAAATATAACTGCGTACCCTGGCATATAATGCATTAATTTTGTAAATTAACTAAAATAAATCAGTGTGTCCTCAAGGATTTTTGTGTTTTACCAAAAGCCAAAAAATGTGATGCAGCATCAAAAAAACACTGAACTGTAGAACTTACACTGAACTCTCAGCCTAAATGAAAATGGGATGAGGAATATGCTTAAAGGCAATGTAATCAATGTTAAGAACACTGGCGGAATTGGCTATACACTCACCTAAAGGATTATTAGGAACACCTGTTCAATTTCTCATTAATGCAATTTTAAGCAATTTTGAGCATGACATGGTTGTTGGTGCCAGACGGGCCGGTCTGAGTATTTCACAATCTGCTCAGTTACTGGGATTTGCACCACAACCAT